>LZPO01017428.1:211744-223871 GCA_001675575.1 Neotoma lepida
AAAAAAATCACTTTAAAAACAGTTCACTCTGATTTTAGTAAGTTGTCCATTCCACCCACCTCTCTCTTTTCTTCATTAAGCACACAGGCTCAAATCTTAACTCTTACCGTACTTGAGAGTTCACCTGGGACAAATTATTTAGTCTAAATGAGACTTGGATGACTCTTCTGTAAAAGTATCTAAATCACATGTAAAGAGTTGTGGTGACCAATATGAAAGTATGTGTGTAAAACTCTTGCACTCAGTCATGTACTGAGAACTTTGTGAAGATGTAAATATCTGGGCTGGGGAGGTGCTCAGTGCTTGAGAGTTCTTGCTGTTCTTTCAGAGGACCTGAGTTCAGCCCCCAGTACCCACATCAGTTAGCTCACAACCATCCTTAACTCTGGATCCAGGGGATCTGATGCCCTCTTCTGGTTTTCGTTGGCATTTGCACTCATGTGCACATACCCACACAGATACACATGTATACACATAATTAAAAAATATTAAAAAGAATCTTAAAAAGATGTAAATATATTTTTTGCTCTCTCATCTATGTATTCAAGCTTCTTTTCACATCCATTAAACACACACATACACATGCTTCTCTTTTACTGAGACTNAGGTCATTCCAAGACAGTTCAATCTGTGCAAATCTCCTTTTAATATAGACTTTTAAAAGAGTAACCATATAGTACGGTATAGGATAGGATATAGACCACAATATTCAACAGACTAATAGCATCTGAAGGTGGGCTTTCAAATCCCAGGGAAGGACCAGTTTTTGAAGCTTTGCCTGGTGATCAGGGATTGAAGCAACAGGCTGTTCCTTGCACTAGTTCTTTCCTCTGTTCAGCCATGGCTCATTCCAGCAGGGGTTTAAAGGATCTTTGCCTACAAGCAAGTGATAATTTATCTATGAGAAAGAATGGTGCTCTTGTTTTAACATTTTCCCACTTATTATTTTGGAAAGTGAGAGGGGAGTCGGAAAGACCAGAGACAGTAAAAGAAAGTATTATTGTCACCAAGGATGTAAATTTACAATGGGTAGTGTCTGGTTGTGTTATTCTGTCCTCCTTTTGATTGTATGGAGTGCTTGCTGGTTTATGTCATAATTATACTCTGGGAACGGTAGGAGAGGAATGGGAAAGAATTCGGGGAAAACAGACAACAAAAAAGAGCAGAGACATTTCACACACTTGGGACCAAGATGGATGATGTATATTGCAATGTTCTTAAATATGGCTCATATCCTTGGTTAAAAAAAATAGCAATGCTCCAATCTCTTCCACCCTCTTCCTTTTCTGGGATGAGAAACAACATGAAGAACAGTCGGTGGGTAGGAGGGGCATGTGGAGTGTGAGGAACAAGCAGGGACACAGTGCGTCTAGAAAGAAAAAAGAGACTTATACAAAGGCAAACAAGTCTTTATGCTCTTGATATAGACCTTCATTTTAAAGTTGAAGCCGAATACTGGCATTTCTCAAAGCATTTTACTTGCCAATACTGTTTCCCCTTGTCTTTAAATTGTGAATAAACATTTTTTCTATGCTTCATCCTTATATTTTCTTCACCAGTGCCAAGAAGACCCTCAGAGATCTTTCACGTAGATGAGCAATCCACAGACAACAGGGGTCACTGAGTCCAGGATAAGGGAGTCTAATGTTCAGCTATCAGTGCTGGCATCTGTTAATGCTGGCTGCCACAGCCTAGGTGTAGAGGAGTCAGCTTAGAGCTCCTGTTCATGTTGAAAGCCTAAGATTTATTCAGAGATGTTGAGCCATTAGCCAAAGGGAAAGAGCCACTCGCTGTTTCACCAAGTAGGATGGCTCATCTTCACTGTCATCTCGACTGCATTTGGAATCACCTTGGAGGCACAGTTATGGGAATATCTGTAAGGCTGTAGTCAGGGGGGTTTAAGTGAGGAGGGAAGACCCAGCCACATCGAGGGTACTAGCACTTCATCCTGGCTCCCATTCTGAACAGACGAAGAGAAGGGGGTTAGCTATAGTCCTCTGCTTTATGGACTGTCCAGATGGAAGGAATTCCAGATGGACAGATCTCCCAACTAGGATGGACCATGCCCTCTCAAACTGTGAGCTAAAATGAACTATTCATCCCATGAGTTGCTTTTTGTTGTCTGTTTGGTCACAACATGAGAATAGTAATTAATTTATCTTTCAAAAAGTGAGGAGTTTGGAAAAAATGAAGATGAAGAGGATGAACCATCTGAAATATAGGACTGGACACAAACCCCCTTAAGGTCACTTGTAAGCACTTTATGTAAATTGCTAAGAGCCCTGATTGGTCCCATTATAAAGCCCAGGGTCCTTCTCGGTGGTTTTAGAAGCTATTTCCCCCTCCAGGGGAATCTTTTTCACCTAATGCTTGGATGAAGGGATTAAAAAAATATAAAGAAACTTGAAAGCATTATTTGCTTTGGATTACTGGGTATTTGAAATTAACTTCAGAGTATCTCATATTATTATTAATATTAATATTATTTGTTGTTGTTGTTGTCATTTTCTTGAGACAGGATCTCATGATACAGCCTTGACTGGTCTGAAACTCAGTACATAGACCAGGCTGGCCTTGACCTCACAGAGATCTACCTGTCTCTGGCCCCCGACTGTTGGGATTAAAGCCATGTGCCAACAAACCCAATCTACTTTTAGAATATTTTAAAGGGCAGCTCACTTAGTATCATTTTAGAACATTTCTTCTATAGTATATTTGAGTGAAATAAAATTCAAGACTGGTTTGGGCATGATTTTGACCAACCATTATAGCAGTCTGCAGTCTAGCTTGGAGAACAAACAAAATTATAAAGAATTCAGATAAAAGATCTATGTTCTTTTTCAGAGCTGAACTGTGGGGATGTGTTTTGAAGAAACTCTAGCTCCCAAACTTCTTCCTTATTTGCCTGAAAATTTATTATTGAATATTCAGAAGCTTCTTGGGAAAACATTATAATAATTTTCTCGGGATGATGTCATTGCAGATACACTGTCAGCTCATCACAGAAGAAGGAGAAGCTAGGGATGAAGTGAAGGGTCAGTGGGGTGAAGAGGAAGAGGAACGTGTGAGAGACACTGGCTTTCAGACAGGAGTTACTATGGAGCTCAGCAAGCCCAAAGATGGACTCCATTGCTGAGTCTTCTTATGATTTCAGGATGTTCACCTGCCTGTAGGGTTTGTGAGCTGAAGACCCAATCACTAACATTAAGGAGCTGACGCATAAACAAATTCTCGAGATGCTTTTGGAAAACAAGAAGAAAGCAATGATAGGAAGAGTAGGAGTGCTCTCTCCATCTCCGGGAGAAAAGGGGAGTGGAAAGCCTCAAATGAAATGTTGCCCCAATCCTACTTGACTAATTTTAGTTATCTTGGTTCATGTCTATGATTCATCCCCAAAGCTGTGAATTGTTGAGGAGGAAGGAGGAAAAAAAATTGACTTAAATGTCAAAGAAGTAGGAACATAAATATAGTTTTCTTTTTTGGGGGAACTAGGATTCCAGGATCTTTTTTCACATGAAGGACTGAAAGCTTCAAAATTCTAGAAAAATAATGACTCCAGTCAAAACACCACCAAGAAATAAGACAGGATTGAGTCCAAATCATGACACTCTTGACTTTTCCTCCTTCAATATGGTTAAACTAGACATCAGTAAATGATCGTATGTGACTAAGTATGACGGAAACGTAATATGTAGACTGTGGTAATACATGGGACTCATGAAACAGGACAGGCAGAAATACATGCTGATAAGTAGACTCAGGAATAATTCTGGGGAATGTCATGCTCACACAGAGAAGAAAGGCACAATTGTACAGTGCTCAGACATTCTCTGGCCTGCTGAGGAATAGGGGTCGACACGGAGATGGCTTGATGAAACTCTATACTGAGAAATGAAAAATGTTTTTTTGTAACTTGTGAGTAAATTCATCTTCACTTTGAGTTTTCATCAGTCTGGAGACTAGAAATAGCCCTCGCTCACTCACCCTCAATTTGAGCATTTCCCTGATGTCGACATCCTCCTCCAGGAGTATCTGACCTGTGGCCCCTGAACTACGCGTGCTTCAGATGAATGTGTCCTCCCCCCGCAAAACCATAAACTTACTTAAAACATTGACTTTTTTTGGTGACTCAATTACACGGTTCTTGAGCATGAACTTTGTAGATGACAGCATGTCACAATGTCACAGAGTTGGATACACCTGTGAGCGGTCACTCTTTGCCTGCCTCTTTCTGCTCTTAAAACTTCTGGAGAATAAAAGAATATGGATGTCTAGATATGGCCCAGGAAGTTAGTGAGGGAGTATAATGTAGAAAGCAAAGGAGAATTCACTTCAAGGGATGTGTTTCTGGGAAGAGCTTTCAGTAGAATGTCCCCAGTGCAAAATAGGGAATGCTAATTTCAGAATCTGCCTGCCTCCTGCCTCCCCAAAGCTTTCTTCGTTATTCTCACAGCCTACACGTTCTTTCTGTTCTCCTCATCTCTGTGTATTGTGCTGAGCAGTAGCAATCATTGTATCCTGTCACCAAAGGCCCTAGGTGTCACTTAGCTAATGTGTCCAGCAGGTCCAGCAGATGACCTGACAGGTGGATGCTCTGGATGGGGGAGGATGCTGGAGGCTGCCCATCTTCAACTCTTCATTTCAGATAAGCTTGAAGGACTAATGAGACTTCTTGCCCTCTGCCTGCCTTCACTTGTCTCTTCACATCATGACTGTGACAATTATTATCTCTTGTAGAGAGATATTTTAAGGTCTACAAAATTACACACACACACACACACACACACACACACACACACACACACACAAACAAAACCAATTTACTATTTAATTTTTTTTGTGTCTCTTGCAGGTGTGTCAAAATTCAACAGATTTGTTTCCCTTTTTAAATGTCCACAACCAATTTTTATTCTGTAGTCACATTATAGGCTGACTCATATCCCCCAAACAGATACACTGCCAGTATTTGTGGATACTCACAGCAAGAACAGGGTCTAGCAGATTTAATGAAGTTAACATGAGGCTAATTAGAGAGGTCCCTAATGCTATGGCTGGTGTCATGATAGTGATGTAATGTCAGCCAAGGGATGCCAAGTGCTACTGGCTTCAACTGGAATCCAGAAGAAACAAGGAAGGATTGACCTCTGCAGGTTTTGGCAGGTGTACATCCCCACATGTCTAACTTCCTGTGCTAAGAAGCAGTAAAATGGTTGTTTGTGCTGAATTTTTGATGACAGCCCTCATTACCAACACACAAAATCAAAGTGAAGGAACACGGGCATGGGAAGGGTAGAAAGAGTAGTTTCTCTTTGTGGTTTAGCTAACTAATGTATCAATGCTAATCTTCAACTAAAAAGACTTCAGAGCAATTCCNTATGGTCTTGAAAAGGATCCAAGAGTAGACTTTCCTGTCTAGTTCCTTATGCCCTTTGTTACTTAAATAATTCTTACTATAGATTATCAGCTGCTTTCCAATGTTCTTGATCAATAGTCTGATTTGTATTTTTACATTTATATCTTAACCCAGCTGCTTTGTTCTTTTCTGTTTTATTTGTATCTTAATATTTCACTCTGTAACCTAAGGCAAGTGCATAATTAGTACTAGTCACACATATTTTACAAAGAGGGCATTTAAAAAATACTGATCACCTGCACTACATCTTTTAGGTCCAAATAGATCTATATTCCAAGGCTCTGATTTACTCTCTATAAACAATATAAAAAATTAGGTCTGTTTGAAATAATCAATGTCTGGGCTGGGTGTGGTGGCAAGGCCTTTAATCCTAGCATTCAGGAGGCAGAGAAAGGCAGATCTCTGTTGAGTTCAGGGTCAGCCTGGACTACACAGTGAGCACCAGGCCAGCCAGGGCAACATAGTGAGANATTGTCTCAAAAAAATTATAGTTTTAGTTGTTTCCTTTGCAAAGTTATTTTTCTCCCAACAGCACACATGTAAGTACTCATACTCACATTTTTCAAAATAAACAAACAAAAACACTTTTAAGGTCTCGCAAACTGTAATATGTATGGAGTTAAAATTCAAACATGCTTATCAAGAACTATCATGCANGACCAATTTCCCAGCATGATTACAGTCTATACATTTCTCTGACATAAACGTCTCTATCACATTACATAATTTTCTGAAAATCCAAGTCTTCTGAGGAAGAGTGCCCTTGTATATTTAGTAGTTGGAAAAAAGTTCCAAAATTGGGTACATGGGCCTTTCCATTGACCAGAATTTTTTTCTCAGAAGCATTCTGATTTCCTTCAGGGGTTAAGAGTATACCTGCATTTCCCTGTCTTTGATGACACTGGTATTTACAAGTTGAATCCAATGTCAAAACCAATAGGCCAGTCATTATAACAGTGTATCTGAAGGATGTTTCCTGCTCCACTTCATCTAGCCATCAGTCAGATCCTAGGTGCTAACACCAGGGGCTGACTTAAGGGAAGCACAGAGGTAGAATTACTCACTTGAGTGTGGTGAGTTCTGTGAGGGAGGGTTGTGTAGCCTTGAGATAGCTTTCTCTTCTTGCAGCCACTTTGGGAGAAGGCTTGGGACTGGTATCTGAGTCCCCGCTGTCTTCATCGCCCATGGCCTTGATGTAGCTGCCACTTCGCATCCTTCGGCATGGAATCTCATCATCTTTCCCACGAGGTGTGTACCCTGTCCATTCATCTTGGGGAACCTAGTCAGATATAAAAGAGTTCAGTTTCAATAAAACACAACTTTTAAATGTTTTTCTTGTCCTTGTCTTTTTTTGTATGACTCTGCAATAGAGATTAATTATCTAACTCTTAGATATTAATTTTTCAATATTCAAGTTTTACTGTAACCATTTTGAAAATAATTTTAACACATGCACACCCATGTTNCAATCTTAGTCAAGCATGGAGCATCCGGAAAGTGGGAACCCCTGGCTCTGGTCACTTACACTTCTCAACTTTCTCATGCTCATGACAGCTGAGGTGGAAGAATGGGATGGAGAGGAAAGCTGTTTGATCTGAACTTTTCATGACCCTTTCCCATCAGCACTTGGGAGTCGGGATGTTCCCTGCNTCCTCCTGGTTTTCCTGACTTCCCAGCTGTACTATCCATGTCTGCTCTCTTCTTTCTGATCACTTCTCTGTTGCAGTTGCATTTCCTTTCCACTCACCCAGTCTTTCTTTCCGAGTGCTTATTAATTTATGTCTGGTTGCAGTGGATCTAATTANAGCACCTTTTGGGAGGTTTTCCAGAGATGTTTTCATAATAGCCAATTGCCTTATTTCAGTATTTGTACGTACTGGCCCCTCCAGCACGCACACACAACACACACTACACGTACTGAACGCATCTCCCTGTTTGGCACCCTGCTTGGTCTACGACTTGAGAGAGTCACCAGTCAGTTTCTTTCCCCTCAAGTTTTGCTGGATCCTGTTCTGCATTCCTCTCTGTGGAGTCCACACAGAGGATTCTTTTTCACGTTTTCCACAACCATTTGTTAAGCTGAGCAGGGCATTACATATTCTGTTTTACATTCATTATTAATTGAAAGTTGACACTACTTTCAATTACTTTTTTTCTACCTCAGNAAGGACTCAACCTAGTCCTTATTTGGCTTCATTCTTCATCCATTGGTAAAAGAAGCACATAAAAATCACTGACTTTATCCTTCAAGACGTAAAAAGAGCCCACAATGCATGATGCCCTGTATGTGGCTTAATCAAGAGACAAACCAGCGTGAGGCTGATTTTACCACTGACATGCTTACAACAGGGACNAGCAGATACATAAACATAGGACTACCTCTAAATCATCATGCTTACAAGTTGAAGATGCCGTGCCATAATGGGATATGCACTAAAGAGACACTAGAAGCATGGCCCTGTCAGTAATGAACATGGGGGAAAGAGTCCTAGAGGGGCTCCCTTGAACTGGTCAGGTTTGCAATGATAAGATAAAATGGATATATATATATATATGTATATATATATTTATATACATACACATACACACATATGTATGCATGTATACACACGTATGTGTGTTAGGGTCTCATGGGCAGGCCAGTAACTCACTGTGTAGCCTAAGCTGGCTTGGAACTCTCTGTCCACTTGCCTCAACCTCCTGTATTCTGGGATTAAAGGTGGGCACCACCCTATTCAGTATAAAACATCAGCTCCTTGCATATTGGGATTTAATATTTAGATGCCAAGTAGTTCCTGGTTATGGAAAGTGACACAGCAGCTCACCAGCCACATTTAACTATGCTAAGCAATTTGCTCCCAGTAACTTACTTTATCAGTGTAACTCTGTGCTTTTATTTTCTTTCTGTNATTTTCCCATGAAACACCAGAGCTCAAAGTTCTGAAGTGACAAAGGACACAAGGAAAGCCTTGGGATTGAAAAATGTTCAGGTTGTCTCACTCCAGGCAGTCCCCTTATCCAGGAGTAGCTGGCCAGCACAAAGCAGACTCAATGGGCTTTTTGTTATATTTGTTTTGGTAGTTTTTATCTTATTATTTTGTTGTTATTTGTTTGTTTTGATATTCCTTTTTGTGCATTGTTTGTTGAAAGAAAGAGAGAGACAGCATGAGAAAGAGAGGATGCTAAAGCTGGGTAGGTAGGGAGGATCTGGGAGGAGTCTGGGGAGGGGAAACCTGATCAAAACATATTGTATAAAACATTAAATAACACACTGATTGCATCTGGAAAAAAATCTGGAAAACATAAAAGAGTGCTCCAGTTGAACTTCAAAAATCAGAACGTTTTTATGAGAAATAGTCTGTGAATCTGAAGTTTAAAAGTGTTTAGAAAATTGTCTAGGGTGACTCTTACCTACATTAGACATAGATTTCTAAATTTTATCCACTGTAGAAAGTGAAATTACGCATTCACTATCAGAAGCACTGTTCTTTCCTCCTTAAATCATGGGCTTTGCTGTGTAATCAAAACGCCATCGACTGCTGATAGCCCCTTCTCCAGGGGCGTGGCCTTGTGAGCCTTTCCCCCATCCATGCTGGAACGTTGACTGCCATGAGTTCATGAGTGCAACAGCCTTGTCATGTCCAGAAGACATTGATTATTTCTTAGCAGTCTTCTCGAACCTCTAGTTCTTAGAATCTTTCTGTCCCCTCTTCCTGGTTGTTTCCTGAGCCATGGGAAAGGGATGCAATATAGATGTTCCATTTAAGGCTGAGGACTCTACAGTCATTTGTTCTCTACACTCTGACCAGTTGTGAATCTCTGCATTAGCTGCCATTTTATGTAAAAAGAAGCTTCCCTAATGAGGAGTGAGAGTTGAATCTTGCAGAAGAGGAGGTGGAAAGAGGGTTAAGAGCCAGAGGGGATGGAAGACACCAGGAGAACAAGGCCCTCTGAATCATCAACTGAACTTACAGAGACTGAAGCAGCAAACATAGGGCCTACACAGGTCCTCTACATATATATTATAGCTTTCAGTTTAGTATTTTTATGGGACCCCTTAATATGTGAATGAGTGGGTCTCTGATTCTTGTGCCTGCTCTTGGGGCTCTTTTCNTTATGTTGGTTTGCCTTGTCCAACTTCAATGTAATGGTTTTGTTTTATCTTACATTTTGTTTTGTTATGTTTGGAATTATCTCTTAGAAGCCTGTTCTTTTTTAATGAGAGACAAAAAGGGAGTAGATCTGGATGGGAGGGGAGGTGGGGAGGAATTGGGAGGAGTAGCAGGAAGGGAAACNGTAATCAGGATATATTGTATGAGAAAAGAATCTATTTTCAATAAAAGGAAAAAAAGATAACTTTGTGGAAGATAGTNTGATNATATGTCCACTGAGCAAAATAATAGTAGTAGGTTCACTCCTAGGGCCTATGAACTCCTNGACAATGGGTTCTTGGCCATGTTTACAGTACTAAGTACAAGTTCCTTCCTTTGGAGTAGGTCTTAAATCCAAGCAGAAAGATGTTGGTTACCTCCATACTATGCAGGCCACTATGGTACCAATGAATTTACCTTGCTAGGCTGGTCATTACACATANAGCTGGGTAAGATCATTGATGTCTTTTCTCCCCAAGTAGCCTGAATAGCACTTTCTGGTACTGTAAAAGCTAGTCATCATGGAGGAAGCTTTGAGGTCAGTACCAGTGTCATTTCTGTGATTTTTCCTGTGACCAAAGTANGTGCTGTCTTCAGTAGTACAGTCTTCTCATCACAACTTCCCCATTGTTATGCTGAGCTCATGGTGTGCAGCTACTGTCTGAAGTGTGCTCTGTTGGTTTCTTTGATCCACACAGTGAAGGGGTGATTTTGTTTTTCCCTCATTTTACAGTGGAGGGAACTCAGTCTATGGAACTAGTCCATGTTACAGGTGTGAAGGGCAGAGTCTCAACAGGGCAGTGCCTGGGCCTTCCTNTTGGCCAGTATTGGATGGAGATTTTCTTTCTGGGCTGTGCTTTGTTACACCTGTTGAACTGTGTAGTTCCAGTCCTTGACACAGTCATAGTTAATCACATACATTTGTCATTTACTAACCATGCTAGTAGCAATGTAGACTTTTCATTTTGCTAAGCTAAAAGGCCTCAGGATCACCACAGCAACANGGATTTCTCAGAAANTTATAAATGATGAGAACAATCTTGTTTTCCTTCAGTTGGTAAGTGACTCATTGCACAGATATAGTCATGTTCAGACCCTCGTTATCAGCTTAGCAACTGCATCCTAAAAATTAACAACAAGCCAAGGTCACTGATGAGCCGTCACGTGCCATTTCTCAACACTGATGTAAGATTCATAAGCATTGCTTTCTGGAATATGTTAGAGATGAATGACAAACTGATTAGCTAATATGCCAATTTCTGTTCAGGTGCTTTGCAAACTTAGCTCAAGGCAGAAACCCGGGCTTCAGGAAAAATAGTCTGCGATCGTTGCTAGGGGAACAGGCTGAGAAGTGTTTAATCTGTGTGCCTTTCAATTAATCATTCTTTTCAAATGATAGTGGTGAAAGAATTGTACCAATGTGACTTCCATTGGAGTGGAGCATAAATATTAGCATATTATTCATCTACCTAAAGGCAGCATTACAGCAAGATTTCATATAAAATAACAAAGAAGTTAGCTCTAAAAAAAATTACAGATGTAGAAAATGTAGACCCTGGAGAAGAAAAATACCACTGCTGAACTGTTAGGATGGGCAAAATTGCTGTATTTAAGCATGTGTGTGTGTGTGTGTGTGTGTGTGTGTGTGTGCGTGTGTGTGTGTGTGTGTGTGTGTGTACGTGTGCGCCTAAACACTTCAAAGCAAAAGAGGGACATCTCGGAGGTCCATAGTTTTAGAAGGAAGCATACTGTTCTGTAAAGAGTCCAAAGAGTGCAATATTACCCTTCTNTAGTCAGAAAGAAAAGATAGTTATGAGGTGGTAGTTCCTCGTTTGATCTAGTCAAAGGTTGCTGTACTAGCCTAGATTTCCCTTTTTCTCTACTAAGTTGAATTTTCATCCCTGAGAAGGCACAGTCCTAGGCACGCCTACAGACTTTCAGGCAGGCATGAGTTTGTTTCTTCATTTACTTTTCTAGAAACTCTGGCTAGGAGTAGCTAACGGTTTAGATTTTGGTGATGAGCCTCTAACACCAGGAGCAGCCCGCCCTGTGCTGACTGACACCTGTGTGGTCTAGACAGGCTTTCAGGTTCGCTCACACTGTGTTCTGGTTCACCTCTGTGAGTACAGCCTAGCACAGCAAACAGCCCTCAGACCACCAGGGTTAAAGGGATCCTAGGAACTCTCTTGTTCTCCCTTTCCATCACTCTCTCCCTGGTTGACCTGCTGTTTCGTTTTCTGCTGCTTACATCAAGGAGCTTCCTTAACTGCTCCCCACCTGACTGCAAAGAAAAATATTTAGGAGAATCTAAAGAGAAGGTTAGCCCTGCCCACTGTCTGAGAAAGGCTATGCTGTTACTGGTGGGGGGCAGTCTAGCGGACTGGAAGTTCTGTTAAAAAAAGGAGCAGCCGAGCAAGCACCCGGGCATTGTTAATAGAGGGGCAGCAGGTGGTCCTGCATGTCTGAATCATCTCAGGAGGCAGGTGGGCCAAACTAAAGAAATAACATACAAATCAGTCTCCTACAGGTCAAGTTTGATAATACTGATAGATAATACTGATAG
>LZPO01017429.1:21662-37025 GCA_001675575.1 Neotoma lepida
GAGTTGCAGAAATTCGAAGAGATCCGTTTCCTCTTCACCCTAAAATACTCGCTTGGGGAGAATTAAGTTGAACCTAAATGATGAAACTTTTTGGTCTGGAAATGGAGACATTTGAAAGCATCCTGATCATAATCACAGCTCCCATCCACCCTCCCCGACACTGACAGAAAGGGGTCACAGACTTGTGGAGTTGTGTGTCTACATGGCGAGCTGAACTCTGGAGAAGGAAGCCAACCCTGTTGCAAAAATTAATGGGATCGTCAGATGTCAGAACTGTGTGTTTTCCTAACTACACAAAGCCAGCTTGAAGCGGCGACCTTTATGTCTGCCGTTGCATCCAGACTATCATTTCTAGATGTGTTCTATGNTTCTCTCNGGTGGTCCCAAGATTAAGGCCCAGGCCTGCAGGCCCCAGCAGAGCGTAGGCCCCTTTCTGGCCTGTTGCTTCCTGTGTTCTTGTGGGCTGGCTGCTCCAGGGTCATTTGCAGGCTGCGTGAACTCCCAGGTGGAGTCAATACCTATGCAACAGCACCCCAGGAAACAATGTCTCTAGAGCCTACCCACTGTCCGCCCACACAGACCTCACACCTACTGAAGGAACAGGAAGCCAGGTCCACTGTTCTCAATGCTCTTCATTGATCATTGGCAAGGTTTTCTCCCCAGAGTCCATGATTTNTGACCTATAAAGAAAGTTCAGAGAGAGCCATCTGACCCTCTGGGAGGGCTGAGTCCTGCAACTGCTCAACTCCATCCCTTTCCAGCCATCGTTCCTGGGCAACTCCTTTGTGTTTCTGAGTCTGGTAATTGNTAGTAACAGCATCACCCTCTCTGTTTTATCCTGCAATATTTATTACCCCACTATATATGTGTATTTTTTCTAAGTTTAAGCCTTGTAATCTGTGCCTCTCTGGTTCTCATCTCTACTTGGATATTTATTGGAACACTAGTCTGAGGGTCTTGCCAAAAGTCTCTCACTTTACCGAGGTTGCAATGAGACTAAATCACCCTGGTCTTCAACAGCATAGCGTGTGCCCAATCACTGTGAGTGACAAACAATGAATGATTAAAGTAGAAATCTGTCAAGCTAGAAATTACACATATCATTTGAGACCTAAAGTGTCAGTGTGTTAGGAACATCNGTTTCACATCCCTAGCAGACAACATGCAAGAAACTGGTTCTAGGCTGCATCCCTAACCCATTAATTCAGAATCTGGGTCTGTGGTCCAGCCATGACCAGTCTTAAAAGTTTTCTAGGTGATGCCAGTTTGCAGCCCTGACTGAGAACCACTGCTCTGAAGATTTAGACCCTTTGTGAGATTTAGACCCTTTTTTCAGACAAAGGTATACTGTTCTGGTAACTCAGTTGTTACCCTTTTCCACTACCACTGTCAATCTATGGGACTTTGTGTTATCACATAGTAACACAAGACATCTCCTGCCTCTGCTGACTGTAACTTTTCACTGGGGTTTTGTGACACCAGCTGGCAGTTCACAGGCAGTGGTGAGTTTTGGTAAACACTGATGGGTATTTGTCTGGACTTCAACTATAATTTCCCTCTCATACTGAAAAAGTCTTGTCTTTCATATGAGAAAGTCTTGTCTCCANGCTGGTTTATTCAGAGGAAGCCATTGTCTCTAACATGAAGTGTGTTCCTAGCAAAATGTCAAAATGTCAAAGAAACCTTCTGAAATATGTATCTCAGAAATACCATCCAGTTCCTTCAAAGTAGATGGTTCTCTAAGGAACCAGCCATCACTTTCTGCTAAGAATGCACAAGTTGCATGGTGGGACTTGCAATCCAGGCCACCACCCATCCCAGCCCCAGTGGTTCCATTTTGAAATGTATAAATTACAGGGTGGTTTGGGCAATGCATTAGATTATAAAATGTAAACTTTAATATGCCTCCCAGGAAGCTTTCTGATTCAGCAAACCACACATAAAAATACAAAGCAAAACAAGAATTACAAAAAAGTAGGCTGCCATTGCCAACTGAGTTGGAAAAGGGAACTTGCCTGTATGCGTTGAGTGAAAGCACACAATTGTGTGGTTACAGATCACTAAAAAGACAGGATACAGAAATACCACCTTTAAATGCTATTACCAGCATGACATAAGTTCCCTGTGTTGGATATGAAGAGAGACCTATTTTAACTTTTTCAGGTCCTTAATAAGCCAATGATAAATAATAGGTGCTTAATGAGTATCTTCTTGAAGGCACCAAATCTTGCCTGGAGCACTCACAATCAATACTGTCAGTCTGTGTTCAAGGCTCCTGTGGCAGATTTTAATAGACAGAGACAGTTATAGAGCTGACATAAGGCCAGAGAGTCTGAATTTCTAACGCTCATAAGACGGTTATACTATGCCAATGAACTTACAGTTAGCCCACAGCATTAGAGCCTGCAGTTTGCACACCTTAAGTTCAGATTTAAAATATCCTGAATCATGGTTCTGATGTGTCTGANAGTGTGCCACAGTGTCCCACTCACCTTGCCCTTTAGACAGCACAGTTTTTGTTTATGCCTCTTAATCTAGGGTCTCTTTGGACTTCACCTTAGAAACCATCAGTTAGTTCTGCCTCGCAGCCTGCCTCCGCNCAGCATTCCCTGTTCTCATATCACAGAAAATGTGTTCAAAGGCCCCAAATGCCAAAGAGATACTGGAATGCATGCTAACTACACCAAAGTTCTCTCTGAGATTTAGCACTCCTTAATCACAACTCCTCCAAGGCCATAGCATTGAATTTTAAGTACTTGAGTTGAGTTGCCCGATTCCCTGGCGGCCTTTTTGTGCTTGTGCACTTACCCTCTTAAAATGAAGTCTACATGTTTAAAACATTTTTTAAGTTGACTCTCATGAAAAGTTTTTTTAATTGGGTGAACATTTATTCTCCATCTGTCAGCAGAATGCTCCTAGAANCCTATCTTTTCTCAGAGCCTTTATAGAGGAAGTGAAGAGATATATGCAAAGGGCATGTCAAAATTGCCTGTCTGAGTTGTTTAGCTTGAACTGTTTGGGGCCCCCAGGCAGTGGTATTGGGACCCATCCCTGGTGCAGGGGCTGGCTTTTTGGAGCCCAATGTCTCTGGTGGAACACCTGGCACAGCCTTGGCGNGGGGAGGAGGGTCTTGGACCTGCCTCAACTGAGTGTACCAGGCTCTGGGGACTCTGCATGGGAGACCTTGCCTTGGAGGAGGTGGGAATGGGGAGTGGGTTGAGGGGGAAGCCTAGGTAGTGGGAGGAGGGAGGAGAGGGGGATCTGTGGTTGGTATGTAAAATGAATAGAAAATCTTTTAATAAAAAAAAAGTTTGATCAAAAAAAACCTGCCCATCTGAAGAGGAGCTGTGAATGCCTCACCAACACTNGAAGACAGTGTCTGATTTCTTTTAGATTACTGAATTGTGTTGGCTTAAGGCAACACAAAATAATCCATCATTCATTCCTTCTTTGCTCGTATTCTTTGAATATGTGTCCTCTTTAAAAATGCCTTGAAACGATGCCTAAGATCTCAACATACCGACATGATGAGATGGTTGATCCTCATCAATTTGATCTTTTATTCTGGGCAGGAGGACTTAGTGACATCTTCCAACTTAGAGATTTCATCATACAACTCGTGTCTGCAGCTCATTTATAAAATATAAAACAAGGTCATCTCTAGCATGGTGTCCTCCAAGAACTCAGTCATCGACTCCCTCCCTTCCCTACCTGGCTTCCATCCATTTGTGACAAACCACAAAAGCACTTTCATCCAAGTAGATACACCCATTTACTCACCCACTGGGAAGCAGCCATGCACAAAAATGCACTTGAAGGGTGTTGATCTGTGGGAAACCAAAGGACAAACTGGGGAAGCAGAAGGTCATAGGTGGCAGAGAATAAAGGGAGCTGTGTGACGGGCTGGGAGATGCCATGATGATGTTCTTCTCAGTAAATAGTTACTGAGGCCCTGTGTGAGTTGTACCAGGCTCTCTGGTGTCTACAGAAAGTCAACAACATTGAATGACTATTCAAAGAATATATAATCCATAGTAAGATTGAGGTGTGAAATTGCTCTATAGAAACACGCATAAGCACATGACACCTAAAGATAGAGCACGTATTTGGGCTCCACAATGTTTGCAAGCACTTCAGAAGAATCTTATTTACTTCTCACACCCAGCCTGCACAGTTGGGTGTGAGTCGGGGCTCTCTCTTGATCAATTTCTATCATTGGAGAATCTGAATCTGGACAAGTTCAGCAACCTTCCCAACATACAGCTAACAGTGGCACAAGTGGAACCCAGTCTCATTTATCTGTTATGGTCAGAGGGGGAAAAAAACTCGTTTGACTTAACACAATGCCAGTTTGTTTCTTGCCCCTAAGTCCTGTGCAGCTGTTCCTGGCTGGCAGACTATTTGGAGAGGAAATTCTCCAAGTGGTAACCCAGGAATCAGATTGAAAAACATTTGCTAAGCCTTGTGTTTTCACAACTCATGTCTGGGAACCACATGGGTATTTTTGCATCTTGAACTTCAACTCCCAGTATATGGCATCCAAGACCATGAAGAGGGGAGGGAGAGCCAGTGCTCCAGGCACACAAGATGCTGCGACGACCTCTACGAGAAGTGATAGATTGCCATGGGGAACAGCCTGTCCTATAGGAGGACAGCCAATATCCTAACTTTCCCTTCCATGGGCTCCAAATCAAGCAAACTTCACTGCTTCTAAGTCACTTTAGAGGCAGTGCTAAACCGTGTGGCACTAAACCAAGAATGGAGAACATTTTTAAGGAGTGGGGAATCATTAGATTAAAGCAGAAAGAGGAACTTGAGTGGGGTGCTGAAAGTGGGTGTGAAGGAGGCACTTGTGGCTGGGAGAAAAAGAGTGAGCCAGGGAGACGTGTGCACAGCTGCACTATGGCTTCCACGGGTAAAACACACCACATGAAGTGATACGTATTACAGGCTGAATTCCTGGGGAGGGACAGATTTGGGAATGGGAGCTGACTCCATACACTTGCCAGGAACCTCTCCAAATGCCAACTGACAGAGGCAGTCTATGTTAAGCTGCTTGTACCCTTCCAGACCCTGCTTTTCCAGTTGTGTTTTTTCTTGTGGCACCCACGATGCAGTGATGACTGAAAACAAGATGAATTGGGAGTGCTTGACAGGAGTGAGCTTACAAAATGTACTGATGAGAGGTGAACAATCCAGGGCTTCCCGGCTTCAGTCTGGCCCCGAGTGGGCTTTTCATCACCGGAAGGAGCCATGATGTCCCCCAGTAGTGTGGTGTATCTTTTCCATGAAAGAAGTCTTCAGCTATGGTATGAAAGTACACAGTAATCTGTGATCAGAGATACCGGGGAATCCTTCATGGGGCCACAGCAACCCAGCTGGGCTTCTGCGTGGAAAGGCTACCTCGAATGGCCAGGACAGAGTGGTCTTTGGCCAGCTGGCAGGTTGGATGTGGAAAGGGAATAGGGCAGTCGGGGTGGGGTTAGCATGACTTCTGCAGTAATTTGGCTAGCTGGGTTCTTCGGGAACATTTGNAATGTTAATCTATATTGAGTGGGCAGGCTTACATCTGAAATGAGAAGCACAGAGATGATAGGTCAATCAGGGAAAGTCCTGACTCCTCCCTCCTCATTGCTCATGAACAATCACTCTGCTGGTCACNCCTACCTATCCCACTGCATGATAAGGCAGGAGGACAGAAGTTGTGTTCACTTCAATCCCTTGTTGAACAGTCCTATGCAGGAGGGCCCTAAGCAATGCAGTGGTTTGGGAAGTGCAAGAAAGGGGCTCATTGGTTAAGAGAAAGTTTCCCTGATGTGTTATCTGGTGACCCAGGGAAAGTCACTCTTTAAAAGACCCAGGTTTTCTACCTTTACCCAGTTCCCTAAGTGTAAGGTAGAGTTATAGAGCAGACTANGAAAGATTAGAAATAACAAGGTATTGCGTAGATCTTGCTAACATCAAAGGAAGAGGATGCCCATGCACGCAGTTATTACAGTTTACAAGCCCTGGCTTCTATGTCTTACCCAGAACCTGTCTGTGCCCCACAGAAGCCACTCACCCTGACCTCTGCCCTCTGCCTCTTCTCCCTGCACTCAGCTATTTCCTGTTATCTTCTTCACTTTTACAAGCATTAAAGACTTTACATTCCTCTATGTTCCCTTTTGCTTCCACCAGGGCAAAAACACATACAAAGATCACCAATGTCCCATAAACAGAAGAAACAGATATGTTGTCGGTTCCAGGAAGAGATTCTTTAGTGCCACAGGCCAGGCGGTAGGGAGGAGAAAAGGTCTGTGCCTCAGTTGGAGCTAGTGAACACTGCCCAGGGCTACCACCCTCACCTGCCAGCTCCCATGTCCTTTGTCTGAAGCTAACTCATGCGTGGCTCCACCCAACTTGGCTTAAATGCTTGATGTGAACCCTCACTTTGAGAGAAATGTCACAGAAACCCATGTTCGAAAGTTCTAAAAGTCCTCCAGTTGGACGTCATGTCCAGGGTCGGGTCTGCTTGGTGGGTACTT
The DNA here is from genome assembly GCA_001675575.1 of Neotoma lepida. Lineage (NCBI taxonomy): Eukaryota > Metazoa > Chordata > Mammalia > Rodentia > Cricetidae > Neotoma > Neotoma lepida. Next base: position 28,187 of record LZPO01017429.1, read on the forward strand.
TCCATTCGGCCCAGCACTGGCATTGTGGCCTCTTCTCCCCTAATTGAGACAATGAACAAATCTGCAGGGTGACTATGACCCAGCTGGTCTCGATCCAAGGAAAGGTCTTTGCAGNCCATCAGACAGAAATGGCAGCCTCCTGGCCCCAGGGAGGAGATGAGCTCAGGTTTCAGGCTTCCCTTAGGGGATCAAGTTCTGTTTCCCCTCTTCCTAGCCACAGGCCATTGTGGAGGTTTGGATTTTAATGCTGGAACCAGGGAGTCTCAGGAGAAGAGCCCAACAAATTGGGTCAGACTTCTGTGTTGGGGTGGAAGATTCCAAGGAGGATCCGCGTGTGTGTCAGCTAAGTAATTCCATTCTCTTCTCTGGCTTCTCAGGCACCGCCCTCTCCTTAGGGAGCTTCGNCTGCCAAGAAGCACTGTTCTGTGCTGTTGGCCTCTAAGGCACGTGTGCTCAATAGTAATGAGTGTTTTTTTACAGAGCCTTTAAAATGGGCCAGGCAGCCCACTAACCACTTCACAAATGTAACTGGTTCACCAGCCTGGGGTACATAATGCAGTCGCGTTCCATCAAATGTGCGCACAGAATGTCTAAGCAACCACATTATGTCCATGTGAGAACCCCAAGGCCCAGCAAGGCTTCTCCAATCCAATAGGCCGATCCCAAGGAATATCACTGGAACTCATTAAGCAGAAGGGCTAGCTAGCTTCTTGACTGTTCTCTCTTGGCAGTATTTGCCCCTGGTATCATTACACAGTATCCTCTCTGATGGTACTCCTCCCACAAGGTGAGCCCATGACCTGGTCCCAAAGGCAGCCCCTGCTTATCCAAGGAGCCAGAGTCCTTAAAGCAGTAGTGGGGATAAGGCCAAAGCCCTATGTGTATCAGAATGGATACCTGCCATGCTNTGCCCCTGTCCTCCATCCATACCTCTTCATTTCAGGACCCCTCAGTTGTCAGATACTGAGTGCCAGAGCCAGTCCTGCTCTATAAACAGCCTTGCTCTGACCTCATCTATACACCACACACACTGTTTTTTTTCAGTTCTGGAGACCAAGTGCAGGGTTTTATGTATGCTCGGCAAGCATTCTACCCCTTTTATATTTCTTGTGAGCCCGAGTCAGGCTGGCTTTAAACTCCTTCTGTAACCTAGAAAATCCTTGAACTGGCAATCTTCCTGCCTCAGCTGGATGACAGGCTTGTGTCACTGGCCCAGTGTCCATCACACTTTAAGTCATGGGCTGCATTGCCTTTGGGGCAGAGAAGGACCTGTTTCCCACCTCAGGACAGCTGTCTGCTTTTCAGTTACTCTACCTTAGTATTTGTGGTAATCTTTTTTTTTTTTTTTTACCTCTCACACTTCTCTGCACAATTTGCTTCATTTTGCTCATGAGGACCCTGTAGAACTTTAAGGGAATGTTTCAAGGTCACGCAGCTGAAACAGCAAAACTGGGATTCGAACACTCACTTTGAGCACAATCGCCACAGTACTGCCTTATTTTATTTTGCTAACGAGGTCCTGCTTGGGCTGTCTAACTGAGTTGACGTTATGGGAAGAGGCTTCTTAGGTAGTGAGTGTATTTCTTCATGGAGCCACTGGACCTGAGGAAGATGAAAAAAACAGGTGGAGGAAGCCGAGCTTAAAGTCCTTGTCTGAAATGAACCCTACCTGAGGAGATGAGNACCTGGGTCATTTGTGAGTAGCCAGAGCATGTCACGTCACATGTGAGCTGTGGTGGCTTAGGGCACATGCTGGCCTTTAATAGTGGCTGCCCTGTCTGTTACTCAGCTAACATTCAGGGATAAGAAGACCTGTGAGGATGAACCCCAAAGGCATATGTGTCGGCAGGAGCCTCTGTCTACCCCTAGGTTGCTTTTGGGTCCCAAGTTCAGCTCTCGCCTCTTTGGACATAGCTGCCTCTACAACGGACCTGATGGTTTTGAACAGAAACACATGGGAAGAAAGGCTTTTTCCAATTTGCAGCATTTTAAGAGGTGAACTTGAGTTTTCCAGTGCCATCTCCAGTTGCTCTTTTCTGTCCCAATAAATGCCAATCACAGTGAAACAGTATCAGCTCCCAACCAGAGATTCAGATGGAAACTATGACCAGAGGTCAGATTTGAGTTGTACTTAAGAGCCAAACAATGGATGGAGAAATCAGAGCTAAGACTATGGGTCCAGATAAAGGAAAGATAACACAGAGAAAGACCCACAGTCTACAGTGAATGGCACAGAGGTATTAAGAGGAGGCAAATGGCAAGTAATCATGCCAAAGGTAGGATCCAAAGCTGCCCAAGTAGCATATCCACAAAGAAGCTTGCCAAGGTGGAGTCTAGCAAGGGGAGGGAGATAAAAGATTCCTCACTTAGCACCCAACCCCTGGGGAGGCAGTATTGGTAATGCATCGCGGGATTTTCCTCAAGTGATTCAAATGGAACATCTGTATCCCTGAGATCTGGCACTCCAGGCTTGAGTCCTATCACCACCACTCCCCACCCTGAGAACATCCAGATGCTCCGCCTGGTAGCTATGAATTCATAAGGCCTATATTTTAATCATCTCTAGTTCCCAAGCTCCTTTCCAGTGAGTTGTGTTTGACATTCGCCATGTTGACTCACATATATGAAACCCAACAACCTCCACCCTCTTTATTTCCAAAGTGGACTTCCAAGAGTTTTAATTAGAATTGTGTTGATTGTGTTTTCATTGCTATAAATATATCTGAGAGAAATCAACTTAAGAGAAGAAAGATTTGTTTTGGCTCATTGACTAGGGAATTTTAGTTGCCTGTCAGTAGTTCCTGGGTGTCTGGTACTGTGGTGAGGCAGTACCTCGTGGTAGAAGTGGGAGCTGCTTACGTTATAGCAGCCGGAAGCAGAGAAAGCAAGAGTGAGGATCAGGGACAACACACATCTTTCCAGAGCATGTCCTTGTCAACCTTCTTACTCTACATAGGCTGCATCTTTCAGTCTCCACCCCCTCCCAATATTGCCATCTGATTATGACTCCTTCATCACTCCCAGATGAGGCTAGAGCCATAATCTCACCACTGATGAGTAGTTACTCTAAGAAACTCTAAGCTGTGCTTTCATATCTCAGTCTTCCTTGGAGTAATAGGAGAAAAATGAATCTTAGTAAATACCAGATGACCCCAGGCTAGGTTCCTTCTCCCTACAGTCAGTCCTATCCCCTTAACACCTGCACTTCCAGTGCCCATCACAGTCTTTAACACATAGCCCATTGGGGAACACTGCAGATTCAAACTAGGACGAGGAGAGATGGAAGAGAGGTGTTTTCTCTAGTGTGCAAGGCAGTTGTGTATGTAACAATGTTTATACGTATAGGTTCTTGATTTTGGGCTTTTTCAAGGGGTGAAATCTATAGCATGTTACTAAATATATGTCTCTGTCATCTTAAGGATTGACATTTAAGCTACTTCCCTGTTTGTTCCCTTGTTAAGAAATTCTAGGTTTTGTCAACGTTTTCATTTGTGAAACTTCTTGCCACCTTTGATGAGTATTTATTTTAAGAAATTCTAACCTATACTTTCATGTCTTGGGCATCCTTGGGGTGATAGGAGAAAAATAATTTTAGTTAAAAGTACCAGCTGACCCCTAGTCTGAGTTCTGCCTCCCTACACTCAGCCCCATCATTCTAACGTCCATGCTTCAAGCACCCATCACAGCTGTAAACTGCAGTAAGTTGGCTTCCATCTTCCTCCCCAAGGGNCCTCCTGAGGCAGATCGCATCTCCTTTCGGCCACCTCTGCCCTTGGTGCCAGCACAAAGCACAAGTGTGCTCAAAATATATTCACCGAAGAGTAAATGAAGGTAAGAATGAAACACAAATGAATTTGGGTGGACCCAGTTTGCCCGCCTTGCTAATCTTTGAGAATGAAGCCATCTCCTCCGGGGAAGAGCCTTGGAGACTACAGACAGCAGGGATGTCCCAGGAGATGTCAAAAACAACTGTGACAGAGAGCAGCGAGGACAGGTTCCCTTCATGGTACATGACTCGGAATAGAGGGTTTCTGAAGTCTCTTCTAACTCCTCCAGACCCTGAGAATCAGTCACCAGGCGGGGACCCGGAGTCCAGACAGGATGATATGCTGCTCCTGAACAGAGAAAAAACATGTGCCTAAAAGTAATGCAGAATTATTGGAAGAATGGCCTTTCCCATTGAAAACTACAAGCTTTGAGCTGGTGAAATGGCTCAGCAAGTGAGGGCATTTGCTGTGTAAGTCTGGCAACCTTTTTTGTTTTGTTTTGTTTAATTTATTTATTTACTTTACATCTGAACCAAATTTTCCCCTCCCTCCCTCTCCTCTCATTCCCTCCCCCAACCTTCCCTTGCCCTCCCCCAATCCACTCCTCCTTTGTTTCTGTTCCGAAAGGTATCAATAAATCACGGCATATCGAGTTGTGGTAAGACTAAGCACCTTCCCTTGTATGAAGGCTGGGCAAGGCAATCCAGTATGAGGAANAGGTTCCCAAGAGCCAGCCAAAGCTTTAAGGACAGCCCCTGCTCCCATCATCAGGAGTCCCACAAGTAGACCAAGCTACATAACTGTCANATATGTGGAGAAGGCCTAGGTCAGTCCCATGCAGGCTCCCTGGTTTTTGGTTCAGACTCTGTGAGTTCCTATGAGCCAGGTTAGTCATTTCTGTGGGTTTTCTTGTGNTGTCCTTGACCCCTCTGGCTCCTACATTCTTTCCTCCCTCTCTTCAGCAGGATCCCCTGAGATTGGCCTAATGTTCGGCTGTGAGTCTCTGCATGTGCTTCCATCAGTTACTGGATGAAGGCTCTCTGATGACAACTGGGGTAGTCACCAATCTGATCATAGGAGATGGCCAGTTCAGGTTATGTATCCACTATTGCTAGGAGTCTTAGCTGGGGTCATCCTTGTAGATTCCTGGGGCTTTCCCTTGCACCAGGTTTCTACCTGACCCTGAAGTGTCCCGTTTCTAATCATCTCCTTCAGTACTNTCCTCTCCATCCACCCACAACCTGATCACTCATGTTCCCATCCCCACTCACCCTCAGTCCACCCAGGAGATCTTTTCTATTTTCCTTTCCCAGGGAGAGCCATAGGTCCCCCTTGGACTTTTCTTGTTACCCAGCCTCCCTGGATCTGTGGATTGTAGCCTAGTTATCCTTTACTTTGCAGCTAATATCTACTTATGAGTGGGTACATACCATGTTTGTCTTTCTGGGTCTAGGTTATCTCACTCAAGATGATTTTTTTCTAGTTCTATCCATTTGCTTGCAAATTTCATGATGCCATTGTTTTTAATAGCTGAATAATACTCCATTGTGTAAATGTACCGTGTTTGCATTTAGGTTGTTTCCAGGTTCTGACTATTATGAATAAAACTGCTATGAACATAGTTGAGCAAGTGTCCTTCTGGTATGATTGAGCTTCCTTTGGTATATGCCCAAGTGTGGTATAGCTGGGTCTTGGGGTAGATTGATTCCCAATTTTCTGAAAAGCTGCTATATTGATTTCCAAAGTAGCTGTACAAGTTTGTACTCCCACCAGCAATGGAGAAGTGTTCCCCTTGCTCCACATCCTCTCCAGCATAATCTGTCATTTGTGTTTTTGATCTTAGCCATTCTGACAGGTATAAAATGGAATCTCAGAGTCATTTTGATTTGCATTTCCCTGATGGCTAAGGATGTTGAACATTTCTTTAGGTGTTTCTCTGTCATTTGAGAGTCTTCTGTTGAGAATTCTGTGTTTATGTCTGTACCCCATTTTTAATTAGATTAGTTGGTTTTTGATGTCTAGTTTCTTGAGTTCTTTACATATTTTGGAGATCAGCCCTCTGTTGGATGTGGGGTTGGTGAAGATCTTTCCTCATTCTGTAGGCAGCTGATTTATCCTATTGACAATGTCCTTTGCCTTTTCAGTTTCATGAGGTCCCATTTATTAATTGTTGATATTAGTGTCTGTGCTATTGGTGTTCTATTCAGGAAGTGGTCTCCTGTGCCAGTGCATTCAAGGCTACTTCCCACTTTCTCTGCTATCAGGTTCAGTGTGACTAGATTTATGTTGAAGTCTTTGATCCACTTGGACTTGAGTTTTGTGCATGGTGATAGATATGGATCTATTTATATTCTTCTACATGTCGACATCCAGTTGTGTCAGCACTATTTGTTAAAGATGCTTTCTTTTTTCAATTGTATAATTTTAGCTTCTTTGCCAAAAATCAGGTGTTCATAGATGTGTGGATTTACATCTGGGTCTTCAATTTGATTCCATAAACCCACCTGTCTGTTTTTATGCCAGTACAATGTGGTTTTATTACTATAGCTCTGTAGTAGAAGTTGAAACCAGGGAGGGTGATACCTCCAACAGTTCTTTTTATTTTACAGGATTGTTTTAGCAATCCTGGGCTTTTTGTTTTTCTGTATGAAGTTGAGTGTTGTTCTTTCAAGGCCTGTAAAGAATTGTGTTGGAATTTTGATGGGGATTGCATTGAATCTGTAGATTGCTTTTGGTAAGATGGTAATNTCTTTCCATCTTCTAATATCTTCTCCAATTTATTTCTTCAAAGACTTGAAGTTCTTGTCATATAGGTCTTTCACTTACTTGATTAGAATTACCCACAAGATAATTTTTGTTGTTTGTGGCTACCATGAAGGATGTTATTTTCCTGATTTCTTTCTCAGCCCTTTTATCATTTGTATATAAGAATGCTACTGATTTTCTTTTAATTTAATCTTGTATCCAGCCACTTTGCTAAAGGTGTTTATCAGCTGGTTCCCTGGTAGAATTTTTGAGGTTGCTTATGTGTACTATCATGTCATTTGCAAATAGTACTACTTTGACTTCTTTTCCAATTTGTATCCCCTTCTCTTTTTGTTGTCTTATTGCTCTAGCTTAGAAATTTGAGTACGATATTGAATAGATATGGAGAGAGTGGGAAGTCTTATCTTCTTCCTAATTTTAGTNGAATTGCTTTGAGTTTCTCTCTATTTAATTTGATGTTAGCTGTCAGCTTGCTGTACATTGTTTTATTACATTTAGGTATATTCCTTGTATCCTTGATCTCTCCAAGACTTTTATTGTGAAGGGATATAGGATTTTGTCAAAGGCCTTTTCAGCATCTAATGAGATGATCTCATGGTTTTTTTTCTTTTGATCTGTTTATATGGTGGATTACATTGACAGATTTTCATATGTTGAACCATCCCTTCATCCCGAGATGAAGCCTACTTGATCATGTTGGATAGTTCTGATGTGTTCTAGGATTCAGTTTGCTAGTATTTTATTGGGTATTTTTGCACCAATGTTCATGAGGGACATTGGTCTGTAATTCTCTTTTTTTTGTTGAGTCTTTGTGTGGCTTGGGTATTAAGGTAACTGTGGCTTCATGAAAAGAATTTGGCAATGTTCCCTCTGTTTCTATTTTGTGGAATGATTTGAGAAGTACTGGTACTAGCTCTTCTTTGAAAATCTGGTAGAATTCTGCAGTGAAGCCATCTGGTCCTGGGCTTTTCTTGGTTGGGACACTTTTAATGACTGCTTCTATTTTCTTAGGGGTTATAGATCTGTTTAAATTGTTCATCTGATTTTGGTTTAATTTTGGCNTGTTGTATCTATCAAGAAATGTTTTCATTTCTGTTAGATTTTCCAATTTTGTGGAGTACAGGTTTTTGAAGTATGACCTAATGATTGTCTGGATTTCGTCAGTGTCTGTTGTTATATCCCTCCTTTTTTTTTCTGATTTTGTTAATTTGGATATTCTTTCTTTGCCTTTGAGTTAGTTTGGAACCAATTCTTTGTTTCATTGATTCTTTTTATTGTTCTCTTTGTTTTTATTTTATTGATTTCAGCCCTCAGTTTGATTATTTCCTGACATCTACTCCTCTTGNGTGTGTTTGCTTCTTTTTGTTCTAGAACTTCCAGGTGTACTGTTAAGTCGCTAGTGTGAGATTTCTCTAAATTCTTTATGCAGGCTCTTAGTGCTATGAACTTTCCTCTTAGCACTGCTCATTGTGTCCCGTAGGTTTGGATATGTTGTGCATTCATTTTCATTGAATTTATAGGAAGTCTTTAATTTCTTTTTTATTTCTTCCTTGACCCAGTGGTACCTCAGTTGAAAGTTGTTCTGTTTCCATGAGTTTTTAGGCTTTCTGTTGTTTCTTTTATTGTTGAACTCCAACTTTAATCCATGTGATCTGATAAGCTACAGGGGTTAGTCAAATTTTTTTGTATCTGTTAGGACTTGCTTTGTGACCCAGCATGTGGTCAATTTTGAAGAAGGTTCCATGAAGTGCTGAGAAGAAGGTATGTTCCTTGGTGTTTGGATGAAGCATTCTGTAGATATCCGTTAGGTCTATTTGAGTCATAACATCTGTTAATTCCATTATTTCTCTGTTTAGCCTGTCCATTGATGAGAGTGGGGTGCTGAGATCTCCTATTATTAGTGTGTGGGGTTCAGATATGTGATTTAAGCTTTAGTAATGTTTCTTTTACAAATGTGGGTGCTTTTGTATTTGGGGCATAAATGTTCAGAATTGAGACTTCATCTTGGTGGATTTGTACATTGATGAATATGAAATGTCATTCTCCATTTTTTTTTATTAATTTTGGTTTGAAGTCTATTTTGTTAGATATTAGGATAGCTACCCCAGCTTGATTCTTAGGTCCGTTTGGTTGGAAAATCTTTTTCCAACCCATTACTCTGAGATAATATCTGTCTTTGATGTTGAGGTGTGTTTCTTAGGTGCAGCAGAAGGATGGATCCTGTTTTTGTATCCATTCTGTTAGCCCGTGTCTTTTTATTTGAGAATTGAGTCCATTGATATTGAGAGATATTAATGACCAATGAC
>LZPO01017429.1:37168-48165 GCA_001675575.1 Neotoma lepida
TGTTTTCATGGGTGTAGCTAATTTCCTTGGTTTATAGTTTTCCTTCTAGTACCTTCTGTAGAGCTGGATTTGTAGATAGATATTGATTAAATTTTACTTTGTCATGAAATATCTTGTTTTCTCCTGAAAGTTTTNCTGGGTATTGTAGTCTGGGCTGGCATCTATGGTCTTTTCAGGCTTTTAGAATCTCCATTGAGAGGCTCAGTGTAATTCTTATAGGTCTACCCTTATATGTTACTTGGCCATTTTCCTTTGCAACTTTCAATATTCTTTCTTTATTCTGTATCTTTAGTGTTTTGATGATTATGTGACAAGGGGACTTTTTTTCTGGTCCAGTCTATTTGGCATTCTGTAAGCTTCTTATACCTTTATAGGAGTGTCCTTCTTTAGGTTGGGAAATTTTTCTTCTATGATTTTGTTAAATATATTTTCTGGGCCTTTGAGCAGNAATTTTTCTCCTTCTTCTATTCCTGTTATTCTTAGATTTGGCCTTTTCATAGTGTCCCAGATTTCCTTAATGTTTCGTGTTAGGAATCTTTTAGACTTAACATTTTCTTTGACCAATGAATCTATTTCCTCTATCATTTTTGTTTGTTTGTTTGTTTTGTTTGTTTGTTTGAGACAGGGTTTCTCTGTGTAGTCTTGGCTATTCTGGAACTCGCTCTGTAGACCAGGCTGGCCTTGAACTCACAGAGATCCACCTTCTTTGAGTGCTGGGATTAAAAGCTTACACCATCACTGCCCAGGCCGCTACCATATTTTTAATGACTGAGATTCTGTCTTCCATCTCTTGTATTCTGCTGGTGATGCTTGCATTTGTAGTTCCTGTTTGATTACCCAGATTTTCCATTTCCAGAATTTCCTGAGTTTGTGTTTTCTTTATTGCTTCTATTTCCATTTTTGAATAGTTATTTGTTTCCATCAACTGTTTGTTTGTTCTTTTTTTGACATTCTTTAAGAGATTTATTGATTTCCTCCAATGTTTTGTTTGTCTTTTCATCAATTTCTTTAAAGGATGTTTTCATTTCCTCTTTAAGCACCTTTATCATCTTCATAAAGTTATTTTTAAGGTTGTTTTCTTATGCTTCAGCTGCATTGGAATGTTCAGGTCTTACTGTTGTAGGATAGCTGGATTCTGATGGTGACATGTTGCTCTTTCTGTTATTGATTGTGTTCTTACACTGGCCTTTAGGCATCTGGATTTGGGATGATTATAGGTCTGGGTGTTGACTCCTGTGTTTGTCTTTGTTGGACAGGTGTTTTGTTCCTTGGTTTCTGGTTCCTCTCTGGTCTTCTGGCCTAAGTGGTCAAGAGTTCTGGTGACTAGTGAGTCTTCAGGTCCAGTAGAGTGTCAGGTCCAGCTGGGCTTTATGAGGCCTTTGGTCCCTTGATCTGGTCTGATCTCTGGTAAAGCTGAAGTCTGCTTGGGTCTCTAGATCTGGCTTGGCCTCCAGTAAAGCCTGAGTCNTCTTCTGGGGTACCTAGGACCAGCCTGGCCTCTAGTAGAGTTGCTGGGCTGTTCATTCAACTGNTGTGGACTGTGCTTGGGCCTATGGCGTCTGTTCTTCCAACTGGTGTGAACTCTGTCTGTGCCAATGGAGTCTGCTGGAGTTCTGGGGTAGGGCTGGCTGAGGGAAGATCATGAGATGGAAGGGATTAGGATACAGTTGTGGGTCTTGGGGGAGCAGAACCCAGGTGATGGCACTAGTCCAGCTGACAGGCAGGTCACTCACCCACTTGTCCACTGCTCACCAGTGGCTGTACCAGAGCGGCAGGACTCATCTGGGGTTAGGGACAGGGGCCAGCAGTGGTTCTGGTNCTGAGATGGGAGGGGGCAGGCCACAGGACAGGAGAGTCACTCACCAGTTGTAGCTGGTGTGGTCTATNCCTCAGTGGCAGAAGTCCAATGGGGTTAGGATGAGGGCCCAGCAGTGGGGCCACGGACTAGTAGGGTGGCTTGGGCCTGGGGAAGGGTTATGGTGGTAGTGGCAGAATCCAGGAAGGGGTGCAGTTCTCAGCAACCTGAGTTTGATCCCAGGAACCAACCAAAGGTGGAAGGAGAAAATTGACTCCTCAAAATTGTCCTCTGGCACACACACACCCCCCCCCACACACACAGTCATACACACACACAGGCACACAATAATAAAAAAATTTTTTTTGAAACATTTGAATTTTTACAGTTCAGTTTTCTCCACCTAAGCTAAACGAAAATAAAAACTAAACCTTTAAAGGAATGACAAAAATTCAAAACTTAAAATTCTTAATTCACTCTAAAAATTATTACTAAAATTTNGAGAGCCTTAAATGAAAAGTCTATTTTTTCAGTTGTTTGTCTCAAAGCAAGAGGCCATTAATTGCTGGAGGCACTTGGTTCTTATACATTGAATTGAAAAGTGTTCTAAATCCTCCAAGGCTTCTACTCCCACATAGTAGAATCAGGAACAAGTGACAGTTGGTTCGAATAGAAAAGCAGGAAAATAATTCACATATCTTACTTAAAACTATGTTAAAAAAAAACAGCAAAACTCTTCTTTAAAGAAACAAAATTGTGCACAAGGAAAAGTTGAAAAGTCTCCATATGAGTCAGTTCCAAGAGTGTGCCCAAGGTGCTGAGGTACTGAGAACTTGGTCGTTCTCTGAAGTGCTTTCATGGCTTCTCCACGACAGTGATCTGGGAACCGTGCTGAACAGGTGGGTCTACTTTAGTGGGAGATCAGCCCCATTTCCTGGCTTCAGGAGCTGTAATCATCTGAACAGTGTTCTTAGGTGAAACACCTGCCTTTGCCCATTGTGGTTTATTAGGAAGGGAGCCTGATGCTTCCAGGACAATATCTCCCTGCAGGAAAGGATCTGTGCACAATGGAATGCCATTACCTCAGGCCTCCGCTTCCCACTCAGACCTTTTCCCCTTCTTTCCCACATGATGCAAGCTGTTGNAGCTGCCAGCTTTCAGTGAGGAAGTCCCCCAGTTGCAGGGAACTCATCCCCTGGCTTCACGCTTCCCTCCTGCCCCTTCTCCCTATCACTAATTTCCCTTTCTTCCAAAAGGGAAAATGCTTTTGCCAAGGATTCTTAATCCTTAACAACGTGTCCCCTCAAAGATGGGAAATGGGGATNGCAAAGAGAAGAGACGGTGAGTTCTCTCTTCTCAGCCCCATNTGGCCATCCNGATGGTTTTGCAACCTTGANGCTTTAGTGGTGCCTTCTTCTGTTGAAAAGGCACCGCCCTGTATGTAAATCACTTCTGTATGCTTAACTGATGACATCAAGGCCTGCTTATTCTCAGTGGATTTGGGGTGTGGAGAACGGTACTACAGAGTGCCAAAATCCCATNGCTATGACCCTAACCTAATTAGTAACTCCTCAGTGTTCCCTTAACTCTGAATCCACTTAGTTGTCCCAATTGTTCATGTAGTTCAAAGTTCATTTATCTGTTAAAATCATGTAAGTGGTGACTAATACCTCATTAACTGCAGTAGGGACAGGAGCTGCTAGGGTAGAAAAGGTGGNAATATTCCTCTCACAGGCTCAGAGCTAAGCAGANACAGCATGCTAATCAAAGTACTGATCACAGGTCAGAATGGGGCTCAACAGGCAAAGTGCTCACCTAACAGGCATCAAGTCCTAATTTTCATCCCCAGCACTGTATGAAACAGGACATGGTGGCACAGACCTGTCATCCCAGCACTTGGGAGGTAGAAGTTGGAGGATCAGAAGTTCAATGTCATCCTCAGCTCACATGGAGTTCAGGGCCAGCTTGAGCTACATCCTGAGATCCTGTCTCAAAAAAATAATGCTANTGAAATAAAAATAAAACACTGGTCAGCTGGTGTGTCTAGCTGTCCTCTCATTCTGGGGGTGGCAGCGGNTCTTACTGGCCTCTACTCTTCCTTAGCCAGGTCAGTTTAAATGNAGTAGCAGGGTGAGAAGAGCTGTCTCTACCTGAGATTGCCCAAGCTGAGAGGCACTGAGAAGTTGGTCATTCTGTGAGGTTCTTCCATGGATTTATGTGACTCCGAGTGGGACTGTGTGAGATGCTGCCAGTGACACAGCAGCTAGCTTCCCCAGGAGGAAATGCTGGGGAAGGATGGCCAATGGAGCATAACTTGAACACATTTTAGCAAGAAAAGCTGCCAATAGTTTTGGTGTCTGGATAGTTGCAAGAAGTCACCATGAGACAGATTACTCTGTTGTTTCTCTGTAACAAAGATTTAGCTGCTCTCCTGGGGAGAGGATGTGCTGCTCGGTTTACGTTCAGAAAATGGAGGTTTTGGTAGGGATCACCAAAATTAAGGCTTCTCTGAGACATCTGAGACATCAGGACAGTTCAGACAGTTCAGACAGAGGCTCCCTAGAACATCAAAGGTCTGAACAGGCACCTACCCAGGTAGGAAAGAAAACTCCAGATGGATAGACAAGGTGACTNGTTCTTAGGAAGATCTGACTTAGAGTCTAGTCTGGGCTAAACTCTTCTGGGCTAAACTCTTATTTGCTCATCCCACTAAGATTTTATTTAGGCATTGGGAATCCATTTCTGAACCCACTGGTTCCTTCTGAAGGCTGGTTACAGGAATTATTGTGGTGATATATTGTGTATCAAATAAAGCTTGCCTGAGGATCAGAGGACAGAGCCAGCCACTAGATTAAACATAGAGGCCAGGCAGTAGTCACCTTTAATCCTAGCACTCCATCTGGATCTCTGCCTCCTGAGGCACCCTGGACTACATTAGATTGATTCAGTCTAGGAGAGAAACAGAGCCAGGCAGTGGTGGCACACACCTTTAATCCCAGTACTTGGGAGTCACACGCCTTTAACCCAACACTTGAGATCTCATGCCTTTGCTACCAGTATTTTGGAAGCACACACNCCATTAATCCCAGCACTAGGAAGGAAGTGAAATCGCTGGGCGGAGAAAGGCATTTAAGGTGTGATGAGACAGGAACTAGAGCACTGAGGACTCAGAGGCTTTCAGTCAGAGGATTCGTGGAGATAGGATCTCTCTCACCTTCCATTGGCCTAAGGATTCAGTAGTGGTGAGAAGTTTCTCTAGTGGCTTGTTCCTTTGTCTCTCTGATCTTTCAGCATTTACCCCACTATCTGGCTCCCGATTTTTTTTATTATAAGACCATTTAGGNTTNGAGTTACAAATTANATCTTTTTTGTTCATCCATTGGTTTGGTAATGGTCNTGGTAAACCATTTAGACTACTGATATAATAGTAGACTCAGAAGGGGGTTTTTGTTTTGTTTTCACTTCAAAAGAGCAACATAGGGAGGGAGGATTCTGTCTTCCAGTCTCAGAGATGGACATATGAGACATTCATATTTGATGTTCTCTGAACATCTGGTCTCCAGAAGATAANCATGGGACAACTGGTGGCTTGGCAGGGTGACTTCTTAGACAGGACCATTCTTTTTTTTTTTCCAAGACAGGGTTTCTCTGTGTAGCTTTGGTGCCTGTCCTGGAACTCACTCGGTAGCCCAGGCTGGCCTCGAACTCACAGGGATCCGCCTGCCTCTGCCTCCCGAGTGCTGGGATTAAAGGCGTGCACCACCACCACCCGGCCAGAACCACTCTTAAAGAGGGCAGAGTCCAGCACACAAGGTCTAAAACTAAAACATCTCAGTCAACACAGATGCAAAGGAACTCCGTGAACAAAGATATCTGGGTTGGAGCTAATAATGAAACTCAGTGGTAGAACACTGGCCCGCTCCCTGCTCAAGGCACTGCTTCAATTCCCAGAGTCACAAACACCATCAGGAAGGAGGAGGAAGAGGAGGAGGCTGGGGTGATGTATTGTGTACCCTAATAAAATTTGCCTGAAGATCAGAGAGACAAAGGAACAAGCCACTCCCACATCTTACCTCTAAGACTCCTCAGCCTGAAAAGCCTCAGCTGATAGGTCTCTAGCTGAATGAGCTTCTTCAACTGAAAAGGCTTCTAGTTCCTGTCTCTTCACGCCTTATATACCTTTTTCCACCCAGCCTTGGGATTAAAGACGTGTGTGCTTCCCAAGCAATGGGATTAAAGGGGTGTGCCACCACTGCCTGGCTCTGTTTCTCTCCTAGACTGAGTCAATTTCATGTAGTCAAGGGTGGCTTTGAGATCTAGGGTGGCGTAGAGATCCAGACAGATCTCAGCCTACAGAGTGCTAGATTAAAAGTATATGCCAACACTGCCTGGCCTCTATGTTTAATCTAGTGGCTTGTTCTGTTCTCTGATCTTCAGGCAAATTTTATTAGGGTACAACAAAATCTCACCCCAGGAGGCTGTAAGATGGCAATACCATCAAACAGCACACAAAGGATGTGCATCAGCATGGTGCATCTTGGCCCAACGCAACCTTCGATTGGCAAGAAGAAGAGGCCACATTCAAAGTCAATTCCAACATCAGTGAGTATAAATAACTTCCACAGATGTCTGAGCAATGGTCACTATACCACATGCAAAGATTGGGGTAGCACAGTAGTCACGGTGCTGGAGGGACAATGCTGGAGGCCAGGCCCTGGCACCTAGACAATAAAAAATGACAGACCCTTGTTGGTTATGGATATATTCTTGAGGTTTCCCAGTGGTACTTGGGGATACTGTTCTGGAGTCTGAACACTATAGTGAACAAGCATCCCATGGGATTCTTGAAAAGCATTCTCCAGGGAAAGGTGAATCACACCTTCAGGTTTAATTGTGGGGAAGGACTCAAAGGTCACTGCTGGGCTGCTATTCAGCTACCAAGAAGCTGCTAGACAAAGATGCTCTCTTCCCAGGCTCTTCAGAGCTCTGGTTGTGGGGTTTGCTTTCCTGCAGGACATGCTTGCTGCTGGGCATGCTGCGGTCTGGACTGTTCTCTTCCTTGGCCACTTTTTTCTTCAATAACCCTCTTGGTCCCCAGGACCTGCCCCACAACTCTCTTTTATGACTCCAGTTCTATTTAATTTTTAGAAACTGAACTCTTATTTTGTTTATGATCTGTCATTTTTCTCACGGTTATAACGCTCAGACTCTCAAATATCTTGGTTCGAATTCTCTTCTCTAAGGATGGTGTTAATTGTCAAGATTTGAACTCAATTGACACAAAATTTGACTTATGGTATTTAAAGAGCCAGTGGGTATGTCAATGTGAGGTGCCTCAGAAGTTATATCAGCTAAGAGTATAAAGATCAGTTTAAGCCTGCACGTCTCTTTCCACAAGTTTGAGATACACATAGGCAGGAACCCTTCATAGGGAGATGGAATTCACAGGAGCTAGGCTACTACTTTAGAGTTTCCAGGGCACCAAATCTTGGGGTATAGTTTGGGGACATCCCACCCTATGGCCTATTCCCTAGCTCCCTCATCAATATCCATGTCTGCAGCTCACCCAGCACCTTCTATCTATATGAGGATGCTGTAGGATATCTTTCTATACTCTGTGAATNTANGTTGTTCCCATTGGTTAATAAATAAGCTGCTTTGGCCTATGGTAAGGCAGCTTAGAGGCAGGCNGGCAATCCAAGGAGAGAGACAGAAAAGAGAAAGGTNGAGTCTGGAGAGACACCAGCCTGCAGCCCAAGGAGCAACATGCCAGCAGACCAGTAAAGCCAGGGAACATGTGGCAAAACATAGATTAATAGAAATGGGTTAATTTAAGATACAAGAGCTAGCTAGCAAGAGGCCTGCCATAGACCATACAGTTTGTAAATAATATTAAGCCTCTGAGTGATTATTTTATAAGCGGCTGAGGAGGGACCACGGGGCTGGGCAGGACCTGGAGAAACTTCTGGCTACATGGGCAGATGTCATGCAGTGTGGTCACAGATGATCTTGTGTAGCCTGGGAGTGTCACTGGGCTCTGAGGTGTCCCTGTGCTTTGAATGCCCCAACCCAGCCAGTACTTGGTAGCCAACCTGAGAATCTTACCTCTTATTCCAGGTTTCCCTTGTGGGCAGCAGAGCTAAGAGAACTGTGTCAGGAAAACTTGGGTAAACAGGTTGTAAATCACTGTTTACAAATTCTCTTTCACATTTCAGCAAGAAGCCACCTGCATACACAGAATGTCCTCACTGTCATCCAAGAACAGAAAATGAAGGCGTGCGGGCACTGGGCATTTCCTGCCCTCTTGTCCACTTCCAGCTTCCCAAGACTCAGTAAATAAACTGCCCTCTCGTTGGTCATGAAATCCCAGCCTNGAAACAGTGATGTTTGTTTTCTAAAGAATGACTTTCCACTGCAGATGTTGGTACCTTAACCATTGCATTCTGGAGGCCACGGAGCAAGGAAAGGGGAAAGGAACACGGTGCATGGAGAATGCAAAAGAGAAAATTAATCCCGGTGGCTGCTGAGTTCTCTCTGTCCCAGATAGGCACAANTAGACTGAGACTTTACTGAATTTTAATTTCTACTACTCCTTTCTCTTGTAAACTATAACCACAGACATAATTTTTGCACCACCAAATCAACTAACGTTTACTTATGCTCAGTTGTCAAGTATCTGTGTTTTGTCTATTGATTCCTTTAAAAGATTAAAAGTCAGCATACCAAGCCGGCCATGCTATTGCATGCTTTAACCCCAGAGCTTGGAGGCAGAGGGAAAAGATGGGGAGCTCAAGGTTATACTTAACTATCTAGTGAGTTCTAGAGCAACCTGGGCCTGGGCCTAAAGATCCTGTCTTAAAAAACAAAAACAAAAGGCAAACAAAAATCCTAAACAAACAAAATCAACANGCAGTATTTCTATTGCTTTGTCTGAGTACACGGTGCTCACTAGCCAGGTAGCATCCAGCTTGCATTGTCTTCTCAAAAGTTCTCTTGTATGCATCAAGGACAANTAGATTCCCTNTTCTTTTATCAATTATTTCTTTTCAATTATCAACTGCTTAAAAATCATACCTCTTTAAGGACATAACTCCTCTTTAAATCAAGATTTTCTTGGGATGATTTCTGGGCTTTGCTCTCATTTCCAGCGGTGGTGTTTGAAGCACGATTGCTGTGTAGTATTACCAACCTGAGTACAGTTTGAGAAAGAGTAAGTAGCGTGAAGCAAATATACTAATTCGAAGTAGGTAGCAAGGGATAACCGATGCCCAGGTTCACTGTGAACTGGTGTCTAGGCTCAGAAACACTGCCCAGGGGAGATGTCACACTTATACCACAACTGTAGAGCCCTAATGTAGCCCACACTGAAAGTACCTGGAACCAGAATGANGGCACCCAAGCAGTCGTTGGGGAGGGATGCCCAAAGGAGCATAACTTGAACATGTTTTAGCGATAAAAGCTGCCAATAGTTTCGGTGTCTGGATATTTGCAAGAAGTCACCATGAGACAGATTACCCCAGTGTTTCTCTGTAACAAAGACTTGGCTGCTCTCTGGGGAGAGAACGTGCCGCNTGGTCCAAGTTCAGAACGTGGAGGTTTTAGTGGGGCTCACCAGGATTAAGAATCCTCTGAGACATCAGGACAGTCTCAAGACATCCAGAGCTGGAAAGGACAGAAAGAGCCCATGCTGTTCCAGCCGGTCTCCCTCGCCTGAGGAAACTGCATCCTCATTAGCTTCTTCAGTGTTTCTTGAAGCAAAAGAGAGAACTGGGCTCCGTAATGAGCCCTTGGAGTCCCTGCAACTCAGGGTGCAGAAGCTGGAGGATCTTATCCCCTGAGCCCAAGCCTCGGGAACAAATAAAAGTACGGAGGGAAAGTGGGCATCCAAGATGAACCCTGCAGTGCACACTGCACCGCGGCAGTGCACACTGCACCGTGGCGGTCCACACAGCACCACGGCAGTCCGCACAGCACCACGGCAGTCCGCACTGCACCGCGGTAGTCCGCACTGCACCGTGGCAGTCCACACTGCACTGTGGCAGTCCACACTGCACTTTGTCCCCTTGTCTTACTCTTTTCTTAAGTAAAGAAGGATGTGACTTTCCTCAAGCTTCCTCCCTCCAGTCATAGCGTGGGAAACAAGGCTCCCTCTCCAAACTGCGTACCCTCTGTCTCATGATTGGCTTCTGAGGCTCCCCTGCTCTGTTCTTGGGTTCTGCCGCTGATATCCAAACTCATGTTTCTTCTTCCCTTGTTTTCTTTCTCATTTTTTTCTGAAGCACATTCTTCAGTAGTTTGAAGCAAGAACAGCCTTACTTTTCTGGAAAAGTCTCACACTTCCTGGCTAGTTTGACTTAAGAGTCAACATCTACAGCCTCGTACTCCACTGTTAATGGTTTAATNGGTACACAGATGGGGATGTGTTTGTAAACATTTTTTTCCTCAAAGTTTTATAAGAAGATATAAAAAGAACAATTTCAAAGCCCCTCCTTGATGCCACCACCCCTGGAAACTGTCCTCTCTTGAGTCTAGTAGGTCTCAGATGCTGCAGGTGGCACTGTCCTAAGAACTACTCCTTTGACTTGGAAGGCACAAACCCTTCCAGACAGAGGAATTTCAAAGCCTGGGATCTGAGCACTGTCACTGAAGTGAAAGGGAATGGAAAACAAAACGGGAGCCAATGAGAATGGACAGAACAGCCGGAGCCCTGCGAGGCCAGAGAAGCCCCGATGAAATAAGAAAGAGAAAAGGAGTATTCAGAAAAAAATTCTTCATTGCCTTCCTTATCTTTAATGATGATGGTGCTATATTTATTTCTTCTTTTGGCAACCTACAGAACTTCAAATAACACATTTAGGACTGAAGAGATTGCTCATGGCCTAAGAGCACTTCCTGTTCTTTCAGAGGACCCAAGTTCCAGTCCCAGCACACATCCAGTGGCTTACAATGGCCTGTAACTCCAGTTCCAGAGGATCTGATGCCTCTGGCTTCTGCAGGCACTGGCACTTGTGCACATAACCACATGCAGAAGTCTTTAAGATATACTTTAAAATTTATATGACTTCAGAATTACTGATAGATTGAGGGGAAAAAGTGAAAGGCTCAGGCCTATGTTAAATAATTGGACAATTTGTATGCATATACATGTGTGTGTACGTGTGTGTGCATGCGTGTGCGTGTGTGTATATGTGCGTGTGTGTGT
>LZPO01017429.1:105536-120245 GCA_001675575.1 Neotoma lepida
GTGTGTGTGTGTGTAAATATGTACACTATGTACACTATGTGCATGTGAGTGCAGGTGTGTGTGTGTGTGTGTGTGTGTAAATATGTACACTATGTGCACTATGTGCATGTGAGTGCAGGTGTGTGTGTGTGTGTGTGTGTGTAAATATGTACACTATGTGCACTATGTGCATGTGAGTGCAGCTGCCACATAGGTCAGAGGTATTGACTCCTCAGAGCTGGGATTACAGGTTGTGAGCCATCTGATGTGGGTGCTGGGACTTGAACCCATGTCCTCTGGAAGAGCAGCAATTGCTCTTAACTGCTGAGCCATCTTTCCAGCCCCAGATCTATTTATTTTTATAGGTATGGGTGTTTTTACATGAGTGTATGTCTGTGTACCATGTGTATGCACTGTGCCCTTGGAGTTGAGCAGAGGACGTCACATCCTCTGGAACTGGACTTTACAGTTGTGAGCTGCCATGTGGGTGCTAGGAATTGGATTTGTGTCTCTGGAAGAGCAGCCAGTGCTTTTAGCCACTGAGTCATCTCTCCAGCCCCATGTTTAATAGTTTTTGACTCTGACATGGGTATAGTGAAGGCGTATGGGGGAAGCAGGCCTATTTCCTATCTGAGCCCTTGTCACTGGGGTTTCTTTGGCACACTGTCTATATTGTTTCTAATTTCCTTGCCTTTGAGAGTCTGTACTTCGTGGCTCTAATGCAAAGAGGCAGTGTTGGGGTAGTTCTTAGCACAGCGCTGACAGCCTCTTGAGAGCTCCCTTTCTGATCTAGTGGGTTCTGAAGATGCTTTGTTCTGTTTCCTCTGTTGCCATGTTCTGGGCTTGTCAGTTCTAAAGCAACGATCACATATTGTTTTTCTATCCTAGGATTGCTGAGAGAGAAAGTAAACTTATTTGTAGAATGGACCAAACTCTGCCCTTANGTCCATGCAAATCAAAGCNTCTGGAGGAATCATTAGGAGAGCCTGCAGGTTTGGGCTTGATCTAGAGCTCAAAAGAGTTGTCACCACCTGAAGCCCAGGGTGCTGCAGACTCCCTGTAGAGCAGTGTTTCAGCTCCTAGGTATTAAAGTACACAGCATTATGATTTTGTTTTTCTGAGCACCACGGCAGGTTGACATTGGGAAAAGCACTTGTTACTAAAACAAGTGCTGTGATGGAGAATTAGACTTCCAGAATGAACAANCCTTGCTTACACGAATGACACCGAGGCTTCCCCCTCTCAATTAGAAAGAGCAAAGGGCTGAGCCTTAGTTTTGAACTTTTTGTTGCTTTTTCAGGCTGTGTCACTTCATAGAGATTGATATTACAAATAAGCCAACAGTGGAAAAAGAAATAATTTTTTCAAGTCTTACTGCTAATTAAAAATTTTAAACATTTATTTAGTTTGCACATGTGCATGTGTGGGCACATGTGTNCCATGGCATGCACATGGAGGTCAGAGGTCAACTTGGGGGGAATCAGTTTTCTCCTTTTACCCTATGGGTTCCAGGGACAAACTCAGGTCATCAGACCTGGTGGTCAGCACTTTAACCTGCTGAGTCATTTCACAGGCCCCTTGTTAATAATTTTATATCAATTCCAACTTTAGATTCAAACATATATTTCTCATGGGAAAGTATATATGTATGTATGTATGTATGTATGCATGTATATATGTATTGAAACAGAGCCTCTCTACACAGCTCTGGCTGTCCTGGAACTCGCTCTGTAGACCAGGCTGGCCTCAAACTTACAGAGATCTGCCTGCCTCTGCTTCCCAAGTGCTAGAATCAAAGGTGTGTGCCACCATGCTGGGAGGGAAATGATATTTCAAAGTGCNTGGGAAGGGGCTGGAGAGATGGCTCAGAAGTTAAGAGTGCTTGCTGCTCTTCCAAAGGATGAAAGTTCGGTTCCCAGCAGCCATGTACCCATGTCAGGTAGCTTATATACTAACCCCAGCTCTAGGGCATCTGGTGTCCTCTTGGAACTTGCACATACACATAAATTAAAAATTAATCATTAAAAAACTTAGTGGGAAATATTAAGCTTCCCACAGCCTGTAGGATACAAATTGTGTCACATGTCATTCTTATATTCCAGGTACATTTTCTACCTTGGGCTACACACACTAGAACAAGCCAACAGCATTGAACTATTTCCAGTTAGGGAGTGGTCTTTTCAGAGCTGGCGGTCACCATAGATGAGAAGCTGGCAAAGCTTCCGTTTGGATCCTGCCACTGGACTAACAATGAAACAGTTTCCCTCTAGTCTCACACCAGTGTGTGACAGTCTCAGGTGTTCTCTGTGTATTCTGATTTTCTACCAGCAGAGGCCACCATGGACCTCATTAAATCCAAACTTAGACTTGTTTAGGAAAGAAGGCAATTTTCAAAAGTAAATAAATTAAAAAAAAAAAATCTCCCATTTCCACAACTTTAAACAAATTCTCTCATGTTTGATCCTCTGTCCCTGGGATGTCTTCCAGACATGCAGAGATAAGTTTACTACAAGACCAAAACTACAGGAAGTAATTAGTGTCAATGAAGCACCAGCTCTCTCATTCTGGTCAGTTATAAGGATGCCTTTCCGGAAATAGGTTTCTAGCTGTATCCTGTTTGCCTAATACACTAGCCAAATGCATGCCCCTGAAGTGTCTGCAAGGTAAGGATTGTATAGACAAAATTGATGGGTGTTATTGGTTCTTAATTTTCTATTCTTCCATCTCAGCAGACATTTCTATTTTGAGACACTCAGTCTACAAAAACACTAGGTAATTCCAAGTCNAACTACTTTTTAAAAATAGTTTTTTTACAGTACGCTGCTGTAGAGTGCGTCATGATCCTTCCTGGAAGAGACCTTTCGGTGCCTGCCCATACTTCGTGTCTTAGATGTTTCTTCTGACCCTTCATGATGTTCGCCTAGGTGCTCATCTTGAAGTGCTTACCTTTTTTAGGGGCTGGCTTGGTAATGTGCAGCTTACCGGCTTTCTTAAACAAGCCTCGTATGCCTCCCTTTCCCTCCTCACACTCGTTGTCTTTGATTGCGGCCTCCAGAGCCAGCCTCTCCTGCTCCAGTTTCTCCAGTTCATCTGAAGAGAGTAGACATAGACAGCAGCTTCACTTCGAGGAACAAAGTTTCTAGGGACAATCTTATAAATACGTCTAGCATTTCATAATTATGCAATATGATGGCTATACAATGGTATGATTTTCTTTCCCTGGTTATTGTTAAAAGTAATGATTTTAGTAAATTGTATTCAGAAAGTAGTAACAGCTGCTCAGAAAAACAGCTCCATGTATGATATCATGGGGCTTTGTTTGGTGAGGGAAAGAAAGACTGCTTTTTTTTCGGTTTTTTGGTTTTCGAGACAGAATTTCTCTGTGTAACAGCTCTGGCTGTCCTGGAACACGATTTGTAGACCATGCTGGCCTTGAACTCACAGAGATCCTCTNGCTTCTGCCTCCCNAGTGCTGGGATTAAAGGTGTGTGCCGCCACGCCCAGCTGAAGACTACTACTTATTTACACTTTTATACCACCCTCCGGAAAACCTGACCTAGTGAGATACTGTCACTGCTAATCTCTGACTTATCCATCAAGTTACCAGGTAAGATTTTCAACAAGTGTAAGTAACAATATTGCAGAAGTATACTGGGCATGCACCCCACACTCTGAACTGAAACAGAAAACCAAGAGCAAGAATTACAGACAAACACCTGGGCATGCTGGTATACACATGTAATCCCAGCACTGGGGAGGTGGAGGCAGAAAGGCCAGGAATTCAAGGTTGTCCTTGGTTACACATGTGAGTTTAATGCCAGCCCAGGCTACAGTGAGACTCTGTCTCAAAAGGCCAAGTGGGATGGGGGTGGATTACAGAAATATAATCAGATTTTAGAATCAGCTTCTCTGATCTTTGAATACAAAGTGCCGAGAATAAAATACCCAGCACCCATTGTGTCTCTTAAGTGAACAAGAATGACAAAAACAGCGTTACGGACTGAGGGACCAAAGGCGAAGAGCCAAAGCCAAGGTTTCTGGGAGAGCTTCAGAGTCCAGATGGCTGAAAAGTCACTGGAAACACTCAAGTCTAAACCAAGAGTCAAACTGTGCAAAATTTCCTCCAGAAGGTTCAGGACCACTGTCCAGGCTTTGATGTTGCATCCGGCTGCCTTTTAGCTTTTCTGGGTTCTGATAGTGTTGGTAAGTTCTTAGCTGATCTCCCTCCCTCTCTCTTTCTTCTCTCTCCCCACCTCCCTCTCCATCTCTCTCTATAGCATAATATAATATATAATCTCTCCTTGACCTTAGCAAGTGAGAGGTTATAAACAGTCACGTGACAGTGCTGCGTTAACAAGCATATTCTCAAACTTCCGTCAGATTTTCTAAATCTCATTGCCTGCTGAGAAGTCAGCCTTGGGAAATAAGTCCTGCTCCAAGGGAGAGATAAGGCAGAAAACCCAGATTCAGTGTTACAAAACCCTGCCGGGGTTTCTGTAAATGTCAACCCTCAGAACCCATTGCCTTATCTATCTGTGAAGGGACAATTCTGCCTTAACTAAATCCGTCCAGTGACAGAGAGCCACCTGGCCCCTCTCTAGGTCTTAGCAATTAATCTTCTGCCAGTGGCATGAGATTTAGAGTCAAATCAGCCATGTGATCTCCCCAAAGCATCAAAGGTTCTCATAATGAGCGGCCGTAGGAAGGCTGGGAATGAGGCTGATGGTATTAGAGGTCAGGCAGGTCGAGCCTGCACTGATATTCAAAGGTGAGGGCAATTTACATTGCAGTGGGGGCCACAACCCAGAGGAACTCAGCAGCTGGCTTTCTGTGACTTCAGTCATGTACTCCATGTCTCAGACCTCCTGAGGAATGGAAAATCAGAACACTGTCCTTTCCATCCTATGAGCTTCATAAGCAGACTAAACAGCAGTGTGCCTTGGAGCTTCAGGAAGAACAGAGCAGCAACATATTCATTAGGCAGGGTATTTATGCTCCCTCCGGAAATGGGTCTTTTCAGGCACAGCAAACNAGCTAGCTTGAGAAGGCCGGGAGTTGTTTCAACACCATTTATCGCACACTCCCTGGGTNCTGTGCTGTATTCCTTTCCGAAAAGCTCAGAGATGGTTACTATGATTTTCTTCATTTTGTAGATGAAGAAACCAAAGCTCACAAAAGTGAAATATTTGCGGGACTATCATCGAGCAAGGCTAGGACTCAAGTACAAAGAGGTCAGTTTGGCTGTCAGTCTCTGTGTTTCCCAGCAGGAAGACCTTCTTGCNGCTCCTTAAGATTACTTTACAGTTGTTTCCATTAACTGGCAGCCTCTTCATCAGATGAACTAAAACATTTGCAGGCTCGGGATACCAAGCCAAACCACACCCCCAATGATGGTTCTGGAACATATCATTTTAGGGAGGGCTCTNAAGACCTGGGTTGTATGAGAGGCTGCCTGGGAGTTCCAGCTGGGACATTTTCTTCCAGACCTCTTCCAGGAGCTTGGCTGTGAATTACTTTGAGGCAACTGTGAGGACTGCCAGAGAAGGGGGTGCCTCCCTTTTCTTTCTCCGACAGGCTCTACCATACCTTGTGTCCAGCTACTAATGATGCTCTGCTTGGACAAAGATAGTTTAAATTCCCTTTCATAAGGAGCCAGCTGGCTGAGCACACCCCAAGTGACTTGAGCAGTTTGTTCCACAGCCCATNCTGGACAAGCGAATTGTAGAACCCCAGGCCCAGGAGACAGACTGAAGTCAGCTCCTATGCTTCAAATTCATTAGTTCCCTTGTAGAGCAGACAGGCTGGTAAGATCTGTTCTGAANGCTAAAATCTGCTTGCTTAGCCATCTTGGGTCTCAGGGCCACAAGTGGTGCCATCTTCACTGTACAGTAGCCTTGCAAGTCTTCATTAGAGGTGACTCTTCATCGTTTACTCTGCAGGAGATAGATCAAAGACCCCTCNTGTGTAGCTCCTCACACTGCAGTATGAAACAGAAGTGTCCCTTGGATAATCTGCGTTTAGATTATATCTGGTGTACTGCATACCTTCGTTTGCACCAGAAATGGAGAGTAGACTTTGCCAAGACATTTAAGAGGGAGGAGGGATGCTGGCCAGCTGAGTTGCAAAAGTAATCATAGTCACAAGGAGGGGGTGATTCAGGGGAGCTATGAGGTTGACATTAAAGATTCCTGATTCTATACCAGAGCCACCAACATCACTGCTGTCCTTTTTTNTTGAACCAGGGTTGGTCTTCTTCTCTAGCCTAGAAGTCTTCATGTACCTGAGGCTGTCTTGAATCTTCACCCCTAGTGCTGGGATTACAGGCCTGTGCTCCTGGGCTCAGCTACAAGTACACTTTGAATATTCAGGAATTAGAGTCTTCACATGCTTCGGATGCTGGTGTGTAGGGAGAGCTGTTTCAGTTCTCATTTTGTTATAAAGGAAACTGGGACAGTTCAGGTGATTTGTCCAAGGTCACATAGCTAGTAACACACATCTTCTGCTTCCAATTCTAACATCAGCCCATGCCACCACTGTCTTTGTGTCTTATGTAGCCTCCGCTGGCCTCAACATCACTGTGTAGCCTAGGCTGGCTTTCAACTCCTGATCCNCTTTCTTCAGCTTCCTCAGTGCTGGGATTACAGGAATGTGCCACCACACTCTATTGTTCGCCCCTCTTTACCAGTGGTTCTCAACCTTCCTTAATGCCGCCACGGGCCATTTGATATAGTTCTTCATGTTGTGGTGACCCCAACCATAAAATCATTGCTACTTCATAACTGTAATTTTGCTACTGTTAATAATGGTAATGTTTTCCAGTGGTCTTAGGCAGCCCCTGTGAAAGGGGGTCAAGACCCACAGGTTGAGAACTGTTGCTCTATACTGATCTTCAGAGACCTGATCATGATATCTGTCTGCCCTTCNCTTTTATAGATTTCGAGAGAATCCCAAGACTATAATGGTGGAAGCAGATGACCTTTAGGTTGTCAGCTAAGAGCATGATTTGAATAACTTTCTTCCTGCATACCCCAAAACAATTCTAGTGAGACCAGATACCCAAACTGCTTTCAACAGTGNTTACCACGTTCCCTAAGTGTTTCATAAACTGACCACTGGGTAGCCGATCAGAGAGATAGGATTTTGAAGTTCATTTAGTTGTCAAAATGGCCTCATGTTCCCAATGTGTCTTTTTTTTTTTAAAAGATGTCATTTAGGGGCTGATAATTCACCATCTGCTTTGAATCTGAAGGACAGCAGAAGGAGGAGCAGAGAAAGCCGGAGGGCAGTCATAGTCCCCTCCCATTTTACAGCCTCTTTTTTTTTCTTTTTTCATTATTAAATTATATCTCTTTCCTTGGTCAATCAACTTGAAGCCGCAAATGCTTATATGAATCAGTTGCCGATCCCCAGGTGAAGTCAAGCTGGATGGAAGGCAGGAAGAAGTCCCGCAGCCTTGCCTTCCAATCAAGCAATTATTTACTGCTAGGCCATCTGTCTTTATTTTGCTAAGCCACTCAATCAGACACAGCAGTATCACNGTGCTCTGAGCGGGTCATAAATCGTGCAGTACTTACACAGGGTACTCAATTGCGAATCACACTCTATCACTTTGTTTACTACCAGTGCAATCTGGATTCCTNGTTTTAATTGGCAAACTTGCTAAATACCTCTGGGATGTGAAAAAATATGAAATGCCACATTATTTTTTGTGTTGTCAGGCAATAAATTAATTTATTAAGAAGAAGTATTAGTCATCAGTGTCGGGTGAGTTGCTGTGGTGAACAAGTTAGAATGTTATGAGCATCGATCTTGTTTAAACAAAAAGTTATTCTCATATGAGTCTGTGACACAGTACAGAAACGATTGTCATTAGCTGGTAAATTACCTAGAAAGCTGATTTCTACTCAGTGCTTTAATAACTGTAGTATATGGGCTCTGAATTGCTAATGTTTCCCTTAAATTATAATCTGTGATGACACTGCAGTGCCCATGTTGGGAAAGCTATGATGATAATCATTAACATACTGTAATGCAGTACTGAAGATTTATCAGGCTCTTATTAAGCCCTATATTACAGTATAATATAATGAACTGCAAGTTTGTTTCTTCTAATCCAAAATCTAATATAAGGCTTGTGCCATAAATTGCGGGAGCTTCATAANAAAGCATGGAGCTGTGGCATCAAGCTAATTTCTATCATTATGTTTTTTTTTCTCACATGTTCTCTGTGTATTTGTGTGACATTGCATTTCCATTTACCTAGACAGTTGGTACTTCAAATTATTTTATCAGCATCCAACTGTATGTTCCCTTTCTTGGCTAAGAAGCAGAAATACTTCAAACATCAAAGTTGATCTAAATAGTACTTGTTCTTTGGGAAAATTAAAGGAGCTTTAGTTCAGTGCCAGGCTTCTTTGAGACACATTACAGAATCTAGTGGCTATATTGCTTCTCAGAAATAAACTGATGGTGCATTTTGGTGCCTGGAACAGTAAGAAGGAGAGGNGATGTTTTTCAGTTACATNGCATATATCAGCTTGAAGAGACTAACATAATACACAAAGCAAATGCATATTCTAAATACAAATTATATTTTTCATTCTCATTTTTAGATAGAAAACACAACAGCACCAAAGCCAGAAAAAAAAATCAAAATAGATTGGATGCAGAATTTGGAGGATCTGAGTTGGATCTGACTAGGAAGCCTTCTCCCCTAGCACTAGCTTTCATTGTACTAGAAGGTACTATGCAAGCTTCCATGGGAGAGAAGCAGTCAATAGTCCTACCCAGCTGTGATTCCCATGAAGCACAACAATGACTACAATTTAAAATATCCCTAAAGATGCAATAGTGGCACTCACATCTTGGTGGTAACCAANAGCTGTCTAATTGGACATAAGACCCTCAACAAGAGAGAAATCATGCCCGGTGCTGGAAACCTAGCCAACTACCCAGGACTAATTAAGTCATGAATCTTAGAGGAGAACGTACTACTGCCACTTTACTAAACCAGCATAATTCTTAACTGCATCCTAAGGGCTTATACTTATGCCCTTAAGTGTGGTCTTCATCCCTCATCAGAGAAACTTCTCTTTATAATAGATGGAGAAGAGAATTACAGAAGTCCACAATTAATCAAAATGCAGAGAACAAATGATCAGGGGTTCCCAGCCCCAGTGGATATATACACAACACAACTTCNGCATCCAAGGCTCAGGGAACATCTTGGAAGAGGGGGTGTAGTGATTGTCAGAGCCAGAGGACCAGGAAATCTGCTGTGGAAGTGTGTCTCCTAGAAATGACAGGGAAGTTCCTCCCATGACATCTCAACAATAATAGCTGCCCAAACAAGACCTGAACAAGGATTTGAACACTTTAATTCTAGAGGAACTGCTTTCACTACAATGATCTGTGTCGTGTTAATATTTCATTCACTCTAACTGGGCTTGTCTNCTGTCCCTGACAATGTTGATTATTCCTTTGGCTCCCCTGACACCAGTCACCTCGTCCCTTTCTGGCTCATTCATAGCTGCTTTCTTGGGCTGTGTTTGCATTGTTATAGTTTCTATTTCCATCTTACCTACAATGATTTCCCACTCTCATTTGCTGGGAATAGCCAGGAAACTACCATGTATTAAAGAGACCTGAGCAACGGAGATTTGTTTTTCACAGTTCTGGGAGTGAGAATTCCAATATCAAGGTGTTAACTGAGATAATGATCCCAAGGCCCCTTGGCCTAGTCTGAGGGTGGTGCTTCCCACATGGTAATGCCTAGCTCTGTGTCCTTTTCTCTTTTTGTAAGAACACTAGAAAAATTGAATTGTGGTCTATCAGTGTGACCCTATTTTACCTTAATTACATCCTTAAAGATGATCTTTGNGGACAGTTCCAATCTGAGGCCCTAAAGTGAGGACTTTGGCATATGACTTTGGTGGTTCATGAGGCACAGTTTAGTCAACAGCATCTAAATCTGGATCTCAGATGTAGGTAGATTAAGACTATTGACCACTTCCTGAACACTTCCAACAGGATTTCTCCTTTGCTAGCCCCAGCACTCAGCCAACCAAGGCATTATTTTCTTCACAGCTCCCTGTTCTGTGTCTTTTGCATTGAATCAACCTCCAATGCTGCTCTTTATGCCCCCAAAATATTTCTCCATTCTGCTCTTCTCTCTTCATCCCTGAAGGAGCTTTCCAAGTTTGGGCAGTTACCTCCCCTTGCTTCCATTATTGTAGAAATCCTTTTCAAGTACACATTTTTACAGTCTTTTCCCTTGGTGGAATATTTTAAAGCAAATTAGAATCATCAACATACATACATTCTCATTCATACATAATGATCACACTAATATCCATTTCCCTACTACAGTGCCAGTTTCTTAAGTGTAGAAACTAGGCTTATTAATATCATATTATCATTAATACCAATACCTTCACCTGCACTCTGCATGTTATACAATAGGAACCCCCAAATATCCTCTTGTCTTAGTCATTAGAGNACTCAGTAGAGAAGCTCAGCTGAAGAGAAGGACTCGTGTTCTCTCCAAATCTTTTAGAAACCCTCCTCATAGGCTCTCCTTACTTTGTATACCAAGAGGATACATTTAACTTCTAAGACTAGACAACTCTACCAACTTCTGTATAGTGAAGCAACAGGTACTGAGAATGAGTGTTTCTGCCTGTGCATTACTTAGTCATTCACAGACATANCACTTTCAGGTTCATTTCCATGTCAGCTACAAACCAGTCCTTGGTCACCTGAAAGCAAAATACATGCTTCTCCATGGGGGGAAAAATCTTCATTTTTTTGAAACATCTTGCAGAAATGAATTTGGCAGGCTACTTTACTGAAAGTGTTCATTTACCTCAATGCTTGCTTTGTGATATTACAATAAGAAAAATCATTGACTAACCTGGGTTAGTCTACATCTCTAATTATCAGGACAAAGGCCACTTGAGCTAGCCATGGGAAAGCACACGTAGAGTGCACACACCATGGGCTGAGGGAGAATCATTTTGTCCACGCTGAGCACTGTTCTGACCCACCACCTAGAACAATTCACCATCTGTTGAGTGGATAAGGAAAATACTTACCTTGTACCTGGAGAACAGGAGAGATGTCAAACCCTTGGCTGATTCTGACGATGACNACACCAATCTCAAAGTCAAAGGCGTCGCTGAAAGGGAAGCAACTCGTTAAATGTTTCCAGAGTTTTCTTCAACCTTCACACAAGGTAAATAGTAAACTTATCTCTAGGATTTTGATATCATGAAGCTATGAAGCTATTAAAAATCACTTTAGAATACAGCTAAGAGCTGATGTCTTCTTTGGGTTTGTTTTTTTCTTCCTTTGTGCCTTTAGAAAGTAAATTCTGGGTAGAGATAAATAGATGATTCACTATGAAGTGGATTTGTTCTAATAGACCCACCAGCTAGATATTTTGATTAGGAGTTCTCTATATACTTCAAAATAATTAGTCTACTATTAGCTGATCAAAACAATCTGATATATTTAGAATGGAACATTTATAGGTTGCAAAATCTTTTGAAATTATCCACCTTCCCTCCCTCCCACTGGGAAGACATCTCCAGTGACATTGGACACCAAGTTCATGGTTTACAACATCTCCAGGATAGTAGTCGGGAGGCACAGGCAGGTGGGTCTCTGAGTTTGAGGTCAATCTGCTCTACATAATGACTTCCAGGACAGCCAGGCCTACATAGTTGAAACCCTATCAACAAACAAACAAACAGAAAGGTTTCCAGTTTCTCTGAGAAACTTTTGTTACAGACTCTGCACAGGCCTTTCAGAGCAATACTTTCCCCTGGAAATCCTGTGTATTTGCAGATGGCTCTGATGCCTTCTCCGCCTCAGCCTAAGAAGATTAAGGATGTTGACTAGAAGGAAAAGCTCTTTGGTTTATCTCAGCTCCTGTTGTACACGTTATAAATCTGAAAGCAAGCCTATTACTTATTTGTATTAACTAAATGTTTCCCTCTGGAAGTTCCCTTGTTGGCTCATCTGCAGAACTGAGACCCAGAATTCTTTATGATCAGGCCACCCTCTGCAGCATCACTGTAGTCTGTGATTGATTGGTCAGGCCACCTTCCACAGCATCATTGATGTAATCTGTGATGGTCACCATAAGCATCCAATAAGCTTCCAATAAGAAGTTGGTCTGAACTTTCAGGGAATGATATGAAGAAGTTCCACTCAAAATTCAAAATGTAAATTATCTTCACTTAGCAAAATAGGTATATTCTAAGATAGAACTCTACATAAGCAAATTTTGTTTCTATTTAAACTTGATTATGAAAAACTAGACAATTAGTTTCACAAAAATGNTGTTGATTCTTTTATAGGCAGATTGATGGGCTTTAAAGGACATCTTAATTCCCAAAACCTATGAATACATTTCCTCGCAAGACAAAAGGGACTTTGCATATATGACTAGGTCAAGAACTTTGAGGTGGGGAGAGTATCCTACAACATCTGCCTGGGCCAGATATAGTGACAAGGGTNCTTGAAAATGAAGTTGAGAGACAGAAGAGGTCTGAGTGATGTGGCTNTTGATGGATTGGAGATGGAGAAAGAGGGCCACCTGCCACGTCCACTCATGGGCAGCTTCTAGGAGCTGGAAAGGCAAGGTAGGACTTTATCCTAGAGCCTTCTATGGACAATCTAGCCTGGTCCACTTTGATTTGGGCACAATAAGATATGTGTTAGATGTCAAACTCACCATCAAAAACTAAAACAGATTTTAAGTGAAACCAACCATACTTGTGGTGTAGATATTATATTAAAACCTTTTACTTTGTCAAAGGAGTCTAGTCAGACACTATATGATTGTAACTGTAGCCCAGTGTTAATAGTGTGTGGCTACCTTTCTCCTGCTTTCTCTTTGGTGGTGGAATTATTCAATTCTATACTAGTGCAAGCTTGGATCACCTTAGTTANCAATGANTTTGACTACCAAGAAGACCAATTGNTAATGTGTTGTAAAAGCCAGGGACTTATGCAGTTTGATGTAANCAAGCTCAATCGTTTTGATCCTTGGAATTGAGTGTTTGGAATGATAGGGAGGCTGATCACAGGAATGCTACATCAAATACCAGACTGTGAGGATATACACAGTTCTTATATCTTATATGTTATATTAGATAGATATATAGGATTATATCTTATCTCTGTTTGTGTTTCTGTCTCCACCCTGTTTGTTGGCATACAANCAGTCTAGGATTCCGAATGTTTTCAAAGAGAATTTTCTCCCCCTCTACCTGTCCTTTGCCTTCAATCTAGTAAGTGGAGTTTTAGGTTATACTTTACATTATATACCTGAGTGATCTATATACCTTAAATATTTGCCTTTGCTTGACTCCAATATCACCCCATCCCACCTCCTCTGATACTCCAACTCCTTCTACTTCTTCTTGGTGGCGTGGGGTTTTATTTTACCANTTCTTTGGTAAAGAANTGACAGGAGCAGGAGAATGTATCCTTCTCCAGCAACTGAATCTGTTGTAAGAGAGCTTTGTGCATACAGGTTGTAGGCTGCNCTGGTTAGTGCATTATAAACAAGGGCTCGTCCTGAAAGCCATCACTTACTGGATGATTCCCACGTAGTTCTCAATCTCTGATAAGGGAGCTTTCCTCCAGTTTTTTTTATATCCAATCACTAGAGTGTTTGGCTTCATTCTCCCCAAGCCTGAGGCCTAAACAGAGGACATAAACACATGAGCAATCCTCACCATGCCGGTAAAATACTACTGCAAATGAAAAATGATGTCAAAGAGCACTGAAGTAATGTTCTGAAGATTAGATTACATCTTAATGTATGTCCTTCATGCCCGTACCCAAGCATAAAATAGGAAGATCAGTTCTAAATCATCTCAGCCATAAATGGATTTTAGATGACAGGAATGCAGCTTTGCTAAATTAGCAGTCATTTGCATTACTTCTGACACACTCATTAAAATGGTTCAATAATTTAAAATCAAGGAAGGCTTGGCTTAACTGTCGATGTGCATGTTATAACTTAGAGGTTCAGAACTCATTTCCACCTGTGATGTCCAAAATGTCATCAACGATAAAATCCGTGTTTTGGAGATCTCTGTATACCAGGACCATTGAAAACTTCCTTATATTATTTGCTGAAGAGTGACTGAGCTGTGCTTCCCTACCAGTATGCTCTTGCATGATAGTATGTTTCCTTAGCTACTATATTTCATATAAAAAGTTTCAGTCATTTTTAGATGACAGGATATGGCTTCCAGTTAATCAGATTTAATGTGGTAATATTACCAAGTCCGTATTAATTGCCAAGTGATGTCTGAGGCACTTGCGAGAGGAGATTGGAATAACGTGGAGGAGACGAGATATACATAAGCAGTTGTAACACAAGAATAAATGCGACAGAGGAGGCACAAGGGAGACGTGTGCTCCAGCTGACGGCTCACAGCTTCATGGAGAAGTGGCATTTATTCTGAATCTTCAAGTTTAATTGGACATTGACAGGNAAAGATAAGGAGAGCTGCTAGTGAAGGAAGGTCACTTGGGTCATGAAGATACTAAAGAAATGACCAGCACCAGCCATTCTAGAGAACATAGTCATGAGTAGAAGGACACAGGNACAATCAGGGATTGCTAACATGAGTTGGCCTTCCACATACTTGGTATATGCTTCATGTGAATCTGTGTGTACAATTTTTTTACATTTATTTGTATATTCCT
>LZPO01017429.1:141464-156353 GCA_001675575.1 Neotoma lepida
AAACCCATGCTGCAGAAGATGCTTAAAGGGCTGTCATACACAAAAAAGGGGAGGGAGAATGATGTAATTAGAATATAATATAAAAAAATTAAATTTAGAAAAAGAAAACAAAGGACAACATATGCTGGTAGGGATGTGGGGAAAGATGAACTCCTAGTCACTATTGGTGGGAATGTAAACCTGTGTAGTTCCTAGGGAAACCAGTATGAATATTTCCTAAGAAACTGAAAATGGATTTAATGTAAAACCCANATGTATTCTTGGCTATATACACAAAAAGTTCTAAGTAGACATATCTCAGAGATATGTGTACACACATGCTTATCGCTGCACTGTCCACAATAGTCAGGACATGGAAGTGGCTTAAATGTCTGTCAATGTATAAATGGATGAGAACATGTGTGATGTCTACACAATGGAGTTTTATGCTGCCAGAAAGGAAAATGAAATTATGACAAGGGCAGGAAAATGGACACATTTGAAAAT
Source organism: Neotoma lepida (assembly GCA_001675575.1). Lineage (NCBI taxonomy): Eukaryota > Metazoa > Chordata > Mammalia > Rodentia > Cricetidae > Neotoma > Neotoma lepida. The sequence goes on from LZPO01017429.1 coordinate 141,951, forward strand.
TGTTATGTTAAGTGAAACAAACCAGCCTCAGAAAGACAAATACCGCATGTTTTCTTTCAGATATAGAACCTAGATTTAAAATTATACATACATGTGAGTATGTGTTTGTAGGCCATACAACTAGAATGGAGATTATGAGAGACAATGACGTGATATTAGGGGAGGTGAGAAATAGAGGGAGTAATGGGACACAGGAAATAGGAAAGCAGAAGCAGGAAGTGACATGGGAAGAAAGAGGCAAGGAGAGGGCATGGGAAACAGCAGTGGAGAAGGGGACAACTCAGAACCAAGTGTACTGACAAGTCCTTCTGTGGATGTTGTAATGGCATACATCCCTCTGTATGTAAACTGAACAAAATANGTAAATAATAAGGCAATGCTTTGGGATAAATATTAATATTTCCTATTAATATTTCCTTACTCCTTTCTGTTTCATTATTTTCACTCACTTGAATACTTTCATTATTTTCTACTATAAACTTTNTATGATGAACATCTTTGTGCATTAACTTTTTCTTCTAAATTTTAAAATATTTCTCCAAGGTAGAGAGTCTCAGAAACAGAATTGTGAGCACTTAAAAAAACTTTATCTTTTTAGATGTATTTATTTGTTTTTTTTATGTGTATATATGCTTTGCCTGTGTATGTTCATGGGTTCTACGTATGTGCCTGATCCCTGCAGAGGTCAGGAGAGGGCATTGGAGCCCCTGGAACTGGAGTTACTGATGGTTGTGGGTGCTGGAAACTGAACCTGGGTCCTTCTCAAGAGCAATGAGTATTCTCAAGAAGAAAAAAAAAATAAGTTATTTGCTAGAAAATGGATGGAATGGAAATCATCATGCTAAGCAAAATAAGCCAGACTCAGAAAGGTAAATAGTGCGAGTTTTTCTCTTCTATGTAGAATTTAGATTTAAATCTGGATCTCTACATGTGTGTATATCTATGTACATAACTACACATATACAGATATATGATGTGGAAGTAGACAGAGGACTAAGTAGGGAGAGGAAGGATACTAAAGGGAGGGGAAAAGGGTATAAGAAAGTGTTGTGGGAGGGCAAGAACGAGAAAATAGATGTGTTGGGGGATAGTTGATCACACTGTGACCCCCAAGTTTGCATTTGTGTTAATTAAATAAAATTAATCTTGGGTCAGGAGGCTTCATCAGCAACTAGTTGACAGAAAGGAACCATAGAGCACCAGAGGGCATCCAGGAGNGATAGAGAGACACAGGAAGTAGTAGGGTGGGNTTTGGAGNNGCACAGCTTTTTCTAGTTTGGTGAAACAGAAGCACNGATCTTCTGTGNATGCCAGCAAGGAGAAAGGGGTAGCTAGTTACTACTCAGCCTCTCTGAGCTGGCAGGTTTTCACCACAGCCTTTGAATCAGGAGTCTTATTCATAATTAGAATGATAGAGATTAATTAGTTAAAGCCACCTGAAGTGGCAGCAACAGGGCTGGTGTCTGTGGGAGCAGAATTCTCACTAGGCTGAGGCCTGAGTGGCCAGGCCGCTGCTAGATAAGCAGACTGGTACTGTGGAGTTAGAATTGCTGGCTGATATAGCAGTAGATTAAGGCGCAGCCATTGTGCTGAAGTTAAAACAATGATGCATATGAATAAGATGTCAAGGAAATGAAACAAAGAAAAAAGGTGAAGAATATATTTTAATTTTTTACTTTCCTTAGGAGTTTTTCTGTCTATAATTTCTGCCATTGTTTATTTGATGATGATTGAAATATATGAATATAATTGTAAACTACACATTGGATTTAAATATAAAAGATAGGTTTGCTGGGCGGTAGTGGCACACGCCTTTAATCCCAGCACTCAGGAGGCAGAGGCAGGCGGATCTCTGTGAGTTCAAGGCCAGCTTGGTCTACAAAGTGAGTTCCAGGACAAACTTCAAAGCTACACAGAGAAAACTTGTCTCAAAAAAAAAAGTTTTTTGTAAACCAAATGCCAACTAATTAAGCTGTTCATTTGGCTTTCCCACTCCACCCTAGGTGGTCTCTTATTCATTACTACTACCTTTAAGATAGCTCCCAAGNTGGCTGGCTCATTGGTCTGAGGGTATGATTCTTGCTTATGGAGTAAGAGGTCANTGGTTCTAATCTTAGATAAGCTTTTCCATTAGGAGCTGGGGACATGGCTCAGTCAGTAAGGTCACTGCACATGTGTGAGGACCTTCATATGAGCCCCCAGAAGCCATGGAGAGTCAGGTACGGTAGTATGTGTCACTGTGCTCCTATGGTGAGATGGGAAGGGGAGACAAGTGATTCTCTAGGAGATGACAGGTCAGACAGTCTGGTATGCACAGCAGTCAGCAACAAAGAGACACTGTTTTAATTATGAGGATGAAGACAAGGACCTAGACAGACAGATGGANAGAGACAAAAAGAATTCTTTAGAAGAGAGTTCCAGGGGTGGGAACTAAGTGTACTCTTCTTCCATAGTCATGGAATTCCCAATGAATGTCATCACAGCTGTGAGTGGTGGCCTGCTACCCTCTGTGTACACACTTGGGATTATGGCTATTGATTGGTAAAAGAAATTGTCCACCTAGATTTTGTTTCTTTGTACTGTTCGCTTCATACCCAACCATCCTTTTGGAATTGCATATTTTGTGACCTGCATGATAGATCTGTCCAAAGTCCCGAGCCACGAGGCCTGTTAGCATTGATTCCCATGATAGGTGTCTTCCTCCCCAGCCAAAGTAGAGACATGCAACTAACTACTCATTCCCTCAACTTTTCTGTTTCTTAAACACACACAGGTTCACTTAAAACCCCATTTGGAAGACACAACCTCANATGGCTTGAGTGCCATTGATGTCCAAACGCATTGAATCAGAAAATGTCTTCCTGTGTAACTCAGCTCAGAATGAATGCCACAGCACTGGGTTCCTCAAATAAGCAGCAGCAAGATAGGCAACAGTTTCAGCTTTTTGCTTTGTTGGTTTTCTTTTTCCCTTCAGAAATCACTTTAAGATATATGGACTCTCCCAAATTTTCTTACGGTAGGCAGAGGCCTACTGAAGTTTACCATTTGATCAAATGGCCACCAGGCTTCCACAGTTGTCCAGCCCGGGCCTGCATTCCTCACTGTGCACTGGAGAGGGTTTCTTCTGCATGTTGGAAAACACGTTCCTTCCTTCCCACTATGGCATAAACGTGCCATGGCCCTAAGAGGAGCTGTGGCCGCCGCAGGCAGCAGGTAGAGCCAACACTTGCCTTGTGAGCAGCTGGAAAAGGGCGCATGGGTATGCTCTGCTCACGAGAGGCATGGGGCTGGCTTCCACACTGCTGACAGCTGGGGCTGTTCTGATTTCCTGGCAGCATGTGTCAATGATACTTCCGAGTTACAGATGAGATAGTGTTGTGAATTCCTCATCTTTTATAATTTCCTTTGCCAGGTTTGGGTTTTGTTTGATTTTTTTTTCTACTTTGCTCCGCTCTTGTTCTCACTTACCTCACAGGGCAAGAGAGCTGAGCTCTAGAAGTGACAGCTTTCTCAGCAGTGCAATCACCAAGGGTGGCAAGGCGTGGCCTTNTTTGGACCAGGGCATAACCACAATTTGANAGGCTCTTTTTAAACACTGAGTTGAAATGCTCGCATTGCATTTTAATTATATCAAAGGCCCCCAAAGATATAAAACATTAAGAACTAAGAAAGGAAGTAAAGTTACTGCCTTAAAAAAGCAAAACAGCCCCCCTCCGAACTTTCTATGTACTTATGTTCCTTTGAAAGCCATTAGACACAAAGAACCACTGGGCTCCTTGAAATTCTGACATCAAAGATGTTTTACTCACCTACACAAATAGCCACGCCTATGTAGGCAACCGTGGTGATGAAAATGGCCAGCATGGTTCCTCTGGGGATGGCATCCTGGGGATCCTGTGAAAAATTATGCAGAGGAGAAAATAGAACTGAATAATAAACAGAGTGCTAGTAGTTATTTTTGCATTTTCAAAATGTTAAACTATGCCTTCAAAGGCAAGCTCTAAAGAAACTATCTAGCAAATNGCAAAGTGAACGGTCTTTGGACAGAGTATTTAGAGTGAATAATGGAATATAAAACTTGGTGCTGCATATAAACTCACAGAGCTTGCACCAATCTGTACCAGATGGGGTCCTAGAGCTGAAAGGAAAAGTGGACATATGCCCACATCCCTAACCCAGAAGCTATTTCCAATTGATAACCACTTGCAAATGAGAAATTAGCTTTCTCCAAGGGAGTCTCACTGGAGAAACAAACCACTCTTAAGGATAGGCTCCGTGTGCACCAGTAAATGGCCAACAGAAAATGAACTCGATGGCATCTTTGGAGGTTTTTTGTCTCACGATAAGTTAGGTTTTTTGTTTTTGTTTTTGCTTTTTTGCCTTATATATCCTTTTCATATATGTGTGTAATATATATAAAATGACTTCCAGNTTTATGTTTTTATGGGATTCTTATGTGTATGAACATGTGTATCTCCATGTCTATATGTGTTTCTTGTGCTTTTTCTTTGGCTCTTTTTCTTGCTTGGTTATTTTGTCCTATATTTGTTTGTTTTTGTTTTATCTTATTATAGTATATGTCATTTTATTATTATTCCATAGATGCCTGTTTATTTTCTAAGGAGAGACAGAAAGGGAGTNGCTCTNGATGGGAGGACGGAGAGGAGCTGGGAGGAGTCGGGGGAGGGGAACTACAATCAAACTATATTATACAAAAGATCTATTTTCAATAAAAAAAGGAAAAGAGAAAAGTGGTTATATTTTTAATAAACAAATCCAACTGTTAAAAAAAAACAAGACCCAAAAAACAAAACCTAAGTGCTGAACTGAAGAGAACCCCCCCAAAGAGAGATGTTGTAGACGTAGAACAGACCTCTCTCTCTCTCTCTCTCTCTCTCTCTCTCTCTCTCTCTCTCTCTTTGTGAATTGTATGAAGAAGCATCAGACACAGACAGATCTGGCATGTTGACAATATCTGGGCATATGTATGTTTTATACTGAGCTTAGGCTTGTCTTTAATTAAAACAAACAAACAAAGAAAAACAAAACANAACAAAAAAACACAGTTCTGGCTGAGCAAACAGGATCATCTACTAAATTCTCCAGTCTCTCTAAAATCTTCATTTCCACAAGTAAGCTCAGTAAGAGGGAAGGCCAACCCTATACCAGAAAATGAGCTCTTCTCTTGCTTATAAATGTATATGCACACATTGGATTGAATCCACATGATACTTAATTCACCATGTTATGGGCTGGTAAATTATATCAAACTGACTTCCAAGCAGCATATTGGGTTATATTTAATTCAATTTAAGAAATTATTAAACAGATACTTTGATGCATGATTTTCTTATATAGGCAGTTATCTGGCATTCAGAAAGAGTCAATAAATACTGAACAGAGAAAAGTAGAATCCCAGTAGGTAGTGGTCTCCCGGCTGGGGGACAAAAGTCTCATCAATACACATGAACAATCAATACAGGAAAATGAAGTTGGAGCATTTTTTTCCTAGACTTAAATATGATGATCAAGTCCATTGAAGAGGTCACACTTGGTGAATGCACACACACCAACAGCTGGAAATTATGACTTAACCGAGCAAACCTGCTCCACATGGGTGCATTGTAACCAGCTCTATGCAGCCACTAATCCATATGCTCCAATTCTTCTAGGAATATCTGCACATCAGGATTTTGCTGGTACGTATGTGCCCAGCCTCTTCCTTCCATGAGCAAATGTGCAGGTGCGTGCAATGTAACAGCTCCTGGGAGGGAGANGAGGGCAGTGTGGCTGAGATGGGCCCTACTTAATCTAATTTACAAGATGTTTTACCTTTTATTTTATTGCTTAAGAATTTATTGGGAGCTGGAGGTAGCTCAGTAAAGTGTCTGCTGTGTAAGATGAGGGTCTGAGGTCAATTCCTAGAATCCATGTTTAAAAAAATTGCAACCCCCACCCCCAGTGGTGGTGGCACACACCTTTAATCCCAGCACTCGGGAGGCAGAGCCAGGTGGATCTCTGTGAGTTCGAAATCAACCTGGTCTACAGAGTGAGTTCCAGGACAGGCTCCAATGCTACACAGAGAAACCCTGTCTCGAAAAACCAAAAAAAAATTGCAAAACAAAAACAAGTGTGAGGCATACTTAGAATCCCAGCACTGGGGAGGTGAGTTAGGTGGATGCCTGGAGCTCACTGACCAGCCAGCCTAGCCTAGTGGATGACCTCCAGGTTTCAGTGAGAGACTATCACCAAACCAAACCAAACCAAACCAAACCAAACCAAACCAAACCAAACCAAACTGATGATCCGTGGAATGACCTGATATTGACCTCTGGCCTCTGCAAGCACACACACACACACACACACACACACACACACACACACACACACACACACACATGTGTATCTCCCAACATATGAAACACACCCCCACAAAAACTTCATGGGATCTGGGTGAAGTTGTAACTGACTTCACTGGAGCATAACTGGATAGGAGGTGGAAGGTGGAAGGCAGTCTTGTGACGCAGACATGAAGATGACTCTCCCTTGCAGCTGACTCCTGTAAGCTCTAAAGCTGCTGAGTCCACGTTACACGAGGGTCAGCTTGACTCTAAGGCACTAGCGGGTAACATACAATGTCAGTGTGTTGATGTGTGAGCCTGTACTATAAGATCAGACCAAAATGGGAGTGTTTAGTCTTGCTGCTGACAGAGGGAGCTTAGNAATCTGGCTCAGTCTTAGCTTTCATCCTCTTCCAGAATTAATCCCAAATCTACGTTACCTCTCCTTCCCATCATTAAAAGTGCCCCCCAGCCAGGACAGAATATAAGGAATCAACTAGGTTTCTGCTTTTTTGGGTCTAACAACCACATCCTAATTTGCATCTTAGAAATATTTCCCAAATCTTCTCCTAGATCCCGATTTTCAGGACAGCTCCTGCTGTGCTACAGCTATTGCACACAGGATACTCAGGCTGGGACTCTTTGCATCCGTTATGCTGTTTCTGGTCACTCTTCCCTGCAGTGTGAGGAGCTGTCTTGAGAAGGAGTCTGAGTCTGGAAGCAGAGTATTTGTCTACATCCCCCTATATTGAATAAACAATATTTCCTAAATTGAACTGACTCAATTATTATTAATGATTATTATAATTATTTTGGTTTCACCCTCAGAGAGAAATAAAGTCTAGAGATACAGAAGCTCCCTTGTCATTGTCCAGAATATTTCAGCTTTGGGAGCTAACATGTTTGGACTCTGGCTTTTAACTANGCTCTGACATCTCAGATAATTTCACTTTTCATTTCCCTTTTTCCTGGGCCTAGGGGCTGTTGGTTTCTCCATCTGCTGAACAGTTTCTCTGTCTCTCTGTCTCTGTCTATCTTTCTCTCTCTCCTTCCTCCCTTCCTCCCTCCCTGAGTGCCCATGCTCCCCTGCATGCTTCCTTAGATTTCTTGCCTCCCTCTTGCACCTACCTGGGTGAGTTCGTCCATGCAGTAGCTTCCAGTCCTGTCTTCCTCCCTAGAGCTCCAGACTCCCTTTGCTCCCCAGACACTTGTGTTGTGATGTCCTGCTTCTGTTTCAACCCCATTAGCTAAGTCTGAGCCTCCTCTTCCTCATCTACTATGCCATGAAATCAATTCAACGAGGTGAAACCAGTGTAAAAGAACAGAATTGAGCAGAACTGATGTGGAAACATCNGAAGGCATTGCTTGCATTTGGCTGTGACCTATGATGCTTTCTTACTGTGGCTTATCATAAGAGAATTCTTGCCATCGCTCCTAACTCNAACAAAGGCAGAGCTTTAACCTCTGTCTCCTGCATGGCCTTCATTCAGGCATTAGGTAAGATGAATCGACTAAGCGCCTTGTTTTTAAGATGTCTAAAGAAAGCATAATATTTTCCAATTTAAAAGCCTGTCTGTAGCTTCTGGGAACTTAAATCGGTGTGCTGATACTTCCTAGTTNGTGAGAAAACAGGAGTTCATAACTAAATTTCATTAAGTGAGGAGAGGAGCTGAAACATTTTGCACAAGTTTGTGACTTTTTGAGCTTTGGCATGACCTTTTCCTGCCACTGTCTGCTCAAGAATTTACCATGGCAGTGTGGTCACTAGCATAACAAATCTAACTACCTTAATTCACTCACTTAGTTAATATCTATTGAGATNGTGCTATCTCTGAAGATACGCAATGAATAAGCCCAAAGGCCAAGTCCTCACTTCCACAGAGTTTGGGGCTCCACAGTGAGCCTCAACAGCCGCTTCCTTTCCTGTGAAGATGTGAAGCTCTCCAGCCTCACCAGGCTTTCTCCAGTTAACATGCAAGAGGCTCCCTGCTCCCCTCAGGCTTCTGATGCCAGACTCTGCTCACTTGTTATTGCTGATTTGGTTTTGTTTTTCTTCAAATGTCTTGTATTCTTAGTCACCATGGTTTTTAAAGGGAAGGGATGATTCTGATAGTAAGTCATTAAAATATGTTCCTTTTATTGAAAAATAACTTCCTGTGAATATACTATGTTTTTGGATGCCACTGAATATGGGTTTTGGAATTATATTATATTGTCAAGAGCCTAGATTTAAATTTAAAGAAGAGAGAGAAAGAGGAGAGAGAGAGAGAGAGAGAGAGAGAGAGAGAGAGAGAGAGAGAATAAATAACCAAGAAATCATGCAGAAACCTTCATTCTTGAGTCTCTGGGACCTAAGTCATATTCAGTCTGTATAGCTTCTCAATCAACAACTGCACTCCAGCCACAAGGGCTGCAGAGCAGAGGAATCCCATACCTCCAGGTCTCCAGAGATGTTGGCACCAGCAAGGATCCCTGTGGCAGCTGGGAAAAAGATGGCAAAGACGGAGAAGAAGCCTTCACCCTTCGTGAAGCTTGGCCCAAAGTTTTCCGCAAATATGGATGCTGAAATGCAAGTGAGTGCAATATCATCCGGTTGGGTTTTGCCACACTGTAGAAGCTTACGTTCTTGACTTCCGTATTTCTAAGTGGAGATGGATCCTTAGAATGGGAACAGAGTTAACCCTAAACTGTTGGTTATTGTTCCCCAAGTACCAAGGTATCTATCATTTTAGATACACATTTAGGTCTTATATCTCTAGACAGAGCTCTGAAAGGGTCATTAGAGACCACACTTGTTTATCTTCTTGGAATACAGAAGAAATGGGAAAAAGGAATAAGGAGTTCTTGCAGAAGGAAAAATTAGTCTCCTCCAATGGGGTCTCACTGGGCATACCAACCACACTTATGAGAGGCCCCATACTGAGCAGCAGCTGGTCAATACAAAACAAACTCAGTGGTATTTTTGTGGACTTTTGTCTCGTATTGCTTTATTTGAATTTTTTTTTTTTTGGTCTTACAGTTCTTTTGCTTGTATATTACGGGTTTCTGATTTTGTGCTTTATGAGTTCCATTTTTGTGTGAGTCTGTGTTTTTGTTCTTTGTTTTTATTTTTTATTCTGTTTGTTTGTTTACCTGTTTTATAAGGAGAGAGAGAGAAAGAAAGGGCATGGAGTTGGGTGGGTGGGGAGATGGGTAGATTTGGATTAGGGAGGAGTTTTAGGGGAGGGAAAACTGTGATCAAAATACATTGTATGAAAGAAATTTGAATTAAAATATACAAAAACAAATANTGTAAAAAAAATTTTTGCAGGAGCATGTTAGCACCCTCACAAATATCCTACACATTCCTCCTCATAACCACATTCTCACATNTATGTATCTTTAAACAACCTGTCTTTCCAGGCCTTTGACAAACCCCAGTAGACCTGTGGGAGGGACGCTGCNCTACAGACTTGCTCCTAGTGTTCTAAGCTCTCTGCTCCTTCTCCCAGAGTTCTNGTCTTAGGTCCTTATACCAAATCCTCAGAGAATAAGAATATGGTGAGGCCCTTTGTCCGTAGAGCAACATTGTCCTCTAGGTCATCACCAAATCACTTAAATGAAAAGGAAGCTATCTNGAGAAAAGACAGAAAGGAAGAGAAAGAGGAAGAAACTGAACAAAGAAAGGAGAAAAGGGGAAAAGAAAGTTGGAAACACTGGAANATGAGAGTAGGGAAAAAGATAGAAAGGAAAGGACAGTAAAGCCCAAAGCCAATAAAAGAACCACAATAAAGATCTGGTTTTAAGTTTTGCCTTGTATGTATGCATGTGTACTTCATGCCTGCCTGGTGCCTACAGAGGCCAGAAGTGAGTGCTGGATTCCCTGGAGCTGGAGTTACAGATGGTTGTGAGCTGCTGGGAAAGGCCGAGCAATCTCTCCAGTCCCCTAACTCCTGCTGTTTGAAAGTCTGACAGTGATCCGCAGCAGGTTATGTCCCAGCAAGGCTGGATGCTACAAGTCTCCAGGAAGACAAGAGGACTTGATCTGACATCACTGCTCAGCAGTGGCTACTTATTTTGCCCAGCTCCAGGTTCTCATTTCCCTACATACAGTAATCTATTCCTATGTCTAGCCATCTAGGGATAGCCCAGTATTTAAGGGTTTACAATAGACCTTCTCTAATTCAATTGAAAAAGATTGACTTCTCNAAATTACTTTTAAATTTTAANTACTTTACATATTTACTTTTTAAAGTTTCCTCAGGAAGTTGTCATTCTTAATTTAGTGGGAAAATCTGAGAAGCAAGCAGGTTATGTATAACCTGTTCAGCTGATAATTAACAGTTGAAACACAACCATGGGTTTCCTGAATCCAACTCTAGGTCCTTTCCCGGACTACACTGGAATTCTGGTGGCNGGAGATGGATGAGAGAGGTAGCAGCANTGGGGGAGAACAATATAGACACGGCAACTGAGAAGCGACTGATTAGCCCCACCTACCTTGGTAGTTGAAGAAGCCTCTGGATTTCTTCTCGTTGTTGGATGGAATGACAGTTCCAATGAAGAAGTTTGCAATGGCAATGAGAAGAATGACCAGGAGAATCACTTGAGCCTGAGACAGCACAGGAAGGGGGCCAAGTTAGAAGCAAAAACAATATAAACTAGGCTCAAATCTGGACATTCTCACTGTACAGCTNANGCTTAAAATATTGCCTNCCTCTNTGCTCAGGGCNTNAGGATGAGACCTGGGTTTCCAGTGTGCAGGGNTGCTGGTCTGGACAATAGTTGTACACGAAGATGCATCAACCTTGCTGGCTGTGTCACCACAATGGCAGCAAGCAACATGAAGCATGGCCNGATGACCTGATACATAAGCTTGAGTCTTGACCAGACTTGGTACTTGTTGAGGAATATTTGTNTACACTGNGTGAAGANGTGTCACTGTGATTGGTTTAATAAAGAACTAAATGGCCAATAGCTAAGCANGAGAGANTNGTTGGGACTTGCGGGCAGAGAGAGGAACTCAGGATGAATCTAGGTACACAAGAGATGCCAGCGAGACACTAAAGAAATCAGACATATGGTATAGAGGAGAGGTAACCAAGGCACATGGCTACGTAGATTAATAAAAGCAGGTTAATTTGAGTTGTAAGAGCTAGTTGGGAAAAACTCTAAGCTAAGGCCAAGCTTTCATAATTAATAATAAGTCTCAATGTCCTTATTTGTGAGCTGGTGGTCCAGAGGGAAGTCCGACTAGAGCTACTTAGCGGTATGATGTTCACCTTGCATGTACTTATGCCTCTTGCTGTAATGAAGGGATGACAGCTTTTTTTTTGTGAATATGGTGTTTCTTTTGTTGTTCTTAACTCAGGGCCTGGCCAGCACTTGTTACAGTGTTATTTAGAGACACCCACCTTCGCTTCCCACTCCATTCCAGCTACTGAGATTCCTAGAAGAATCACCACGGTGATAGAACCGATTATCCGGATGTCATTGGTTGGATCNACCATCATCGAGTCACTCTCCTGGGGGGAAGAAATCACTCAAATGATTAGAGATAGCTCTTTGCATTCAGTAGTTTTTATAATATTCAACAAGAAGAAAAGATACTGTTCACAAATGCCTGGAAGCATATGGGATAATAAGAAAATGAAGTATTTGTAAGTTCCAGAAAGCAAAAGTAAAATTCTAATTTTACTTTATTTGTGACATAGACCTTTGATAGGCAAGGCTAGGGGCTAGATAGGTTAGAAATTCCTTCTAGTCACAGCTTTGGGAGATATTGCAGCACTAACTAAAAGTATGTATGTCCACACCTTTTGTGTTGTGCTTCAGCAAAGGCCTAGCTACTTTCATGTGCCAAGGGGAATTTTAGAAGAATAAAAATGGGTGGTTTACAATATGAGTATTGGAAAATAAATGTTGTTCAACTTAATAACAGAGAACACAAACTCAGTAAATACATCTCTTGAAGAGAACATGCCTTAAGAAATACACAGTACNCTCATTTATTCATGTAATTTCCACATAGACATACTTTCACCAGCAGATCTCACTAGGCTTTTAAGGTGAGAAAGCTGAGGAGTTACCACACTACATAGGCTCTAAAAGCTTGTTCCCAGAGCGCTGGGTCGGGCGCTTAGCTAAGAGAGGCCTCATTTTCTGCAGCGAGTGGTTCTCACGTTTGGCCTTTCTTCATCTTTGGAAACATTGTGAGCAACAGTGGTGTGCCCACAGGAAATGATGCCTGTCTTCTACCTGAAGCTTCATATTTTACACACTCTCCATACATATCCTTTTTATCTGATCNGCANGGAACTCGTGTGAAATGCATGAAGCAGTTAATTAACTTCTCTTTCCGCTTTAGAAAATANGCCTCAGACGTCGAGGAAACTGGTCTAAAGTCTCCCAGATGGTAGGGTGAGAAGCTGAACTCAAAGNCGGACCTTCTCATATTATGTNTGGGGCTCCTCCCTGATACTGAACTCTCCTCCTCTTATCTGGACATGAAACTATCCCCTAGGGCCCTGTAAAAGCANGTTGTGTTACTTTGTCTATATGAAGAAGTGCTTTAATTACCTTAAGGAGATCGACCACAGTCTCCGCGAACCCCACCACATACATAGCGACAGCCACTGCATTGGCAAAAGCAAAGATCAAGCCTATAGACCCTCCAAACTCGGGCCCTAAGCTCCGGGAAATCAGGTAGTAGGCGCCACCTGCAACAAGAGAGTATCGTGTGTCACTGCAGGAGAGGCCAAGATCTCCAGTCTCTCTGGTTAATCATCCCAATAAGAATACTGTGGATTCTTAGTCATTTCACAGGTCCTGTTGTCATCATAATGAGTACTTGTGGTCAGACCTGCCTTGTACTCTGTACATAGCCCGAAAAGTATGTGCTAATAAAATTCAATCTATTGAAACTTACAAGTTAGAATCCTGATTTAAATAAATAAATAATGACAATAAGCTTTACCCAAATNCTTTGTCTTTAAAAAAATCATTAGAGTATCCAAATAAATAATGCGATTGAAATAAAATTTTAGATTCAAAATTTCCAGAAACTGACAGGCCAGGGTAGAAAATGAAATGGTAGAACTTGTTCTTTTCTGATATTGTAGCACAAGCCTGTTATCCTTGCCCTTTGGAGGTAGAGGCAGGAGGATTAGGTCTTCAAGGTCATCCTTAGCTATAGTAAATTTGAGGCTAGCCTGGGCTACATAAAGCCTTGACTGAAAAGAACAAAGCAGTTGATCCTTTCTTGTTTCTAGCTTCCATTCTATTGCATGAACTTTTCTGTTAGCTACTCTGTAAAATGAGCAGCTGTATCGAGGTGTGTGTTACCCACTCTGTAAAGCAACCTCATTTTCTGGTTTTAGCCCAATGAAGCTTGGATCCCCATAATAAGGATGTGGAATGGAAAGAAAGTGGGGGAAGGGCTGGGAACCAGTGTTCTTCCTTGAACACTAAAGAATAGCTTTGTATATGTCCACCCATTTCGGTGACATGAAAACTGAAGGGGACCACTTCAGAGCTTAGAGCAAGTGACTGACACTGAAACAGTCTGGATGAGGGATCTAGACATTGTGATGACTTCTTAGATGGAGTTAGTCATGGGAGTCTGTGAGTCAACATGGGACAAACAAACTCAGAACAAAACCACCTTTTATGGAAGAGGAACTGTGCTCAGTATAGGTAAGTTCTCAAAAGGGAACATATCTGCTAGAGCAAATTCCCATGAGTTTTAAACCTTAACTTTGTTCAACAAATTGCCTAGACAATTANGTGGGCCTAACAGTCAAAACTAGAGACAGATGGGGCTGGAGAATTGACTCCATGGTTAGGAACNCTGTTGCTCTTGCAGAGGATCCAGGTTCAATTCTCAGCACCCATGTGGTGGCTCAAGACCATATGTAATTCCAGTTCCAGTGGTTCTGATACCCTCTTCTGACTGCCTCGGGCATCAAGCACACACACGGTGCATACACATAGATGCAGGCAAAATACTCATGCACATAAAATAAAATAAATCTTTAAAAAAGTAATTAATAAAATATAAGTTGAGAGAGAGATGTGTTATGGG
>LZPO01017429.1:205914-219773 GCA_001675575.1 Neotoma lepida
ACTAGATACAGTGTAGATAGATACAGTCACCATACTAGATACAGTGTAGATAGATACAGTTACCATACTAGATACAGTGTAGATAGATACAGTCATCATACTAGATACAAGGAGATAGGTTTCATTCTCAAAGACCTTATGTACTTTATTTATGGCAGTATTGTTGCCCTTCAGGAGAGTAAAATTCCCATATTAATGCAGTAAGAAGTTTATAGCTTTTCTAAAATTGCTCACATTAGAATTTATAGCCTGCATTGTGACATTTGGCTTGTTGTTAGAATAATCTATGAAGATNCAAAAAAAATCTGTTTTTTTGCTCATTATTCTTAGAAATTTTGACTCATTAAAGTTTATAAAAATTGCCTTAATGTTATTTTGTTAATGAAATTACTTTAGGCTGGCTAAAGCAATCNGTGAGTTAAATCTCCTGTTGTTTCTATAACAAGATTGCTTTCAAGGTCTGGGGAGCTAGCACAGTTGAAAAAGTGCTTGCCTTATGTGCAGTGAGGACCTGAGTTTGATTTCCTGAGCCATGTGAAAATGCTGGGCATGGAAGTGTGTCCTTGTAATTNCAGTACTGGGGAGAAGGAGACAGGAGGATGCCTGGGGTTCCCTGGCTAGCCAGTCTAGCCAATTTGGTGAGCATCAGTTCAAAGACAGACACTATCTCAAAGACAGGAATGACATTCCTGAGGCTGTCCCCTGGTCTCCATACACATGCTCACAGACATGAACGTGCACCTGCACACATGCATGCACCTGCATACTGCTTTAAAAATATAAATTNTATTTTTAAATATTAATCCAGATTTTAATCTGTNGGGATCACTTTAAGTCTATACCCATTTATACACTCTAAGTATATATCTTATTTATTTCTGTGACATCATAATAGTTGCATTGTGATTAAAGTCTTATAAATTAATTTTTTCTAATTAGCTCCATTAAAAAAGACTAATAGACTCTATTTTATGATGTGCTTAATTATCTCCCCCCTCCTCAACTCTACCCTTTCATTATAGATAGCATTACTAGTAAAAGAGACAGTTCTATGAAGTGTCCTAGCCTATGTTCAACATGAAGATACTAGGATGCCTTTTAAATTTCCTGTGTTTATCAAAGTAGGGAATAGATAAAACTTGACATATAGTGAATATGAGTGTATACATGTATTAAGATANGTAGATAAATGTGACTGTATGTTTTGATTATGATTTTAAGGGAAGGAGAAAATTCTAGGGAAAATTTGTTAATCTGTAAGTAATAGAAATTTTCAGATAATCATTTTAGTTTGTTTATTCATTTATTTACTTTTTGCAGGGGGTGGGCAGAGTCTTGACTGTGTAGCTCTGGTCTAGCTGGGTAGCTTAGAACTTGCTGTATAGACCAGGTTGTCTTGAAACTTGTGGTAATCTTTCTGCTTCTGTTTCCTGAGTGCTTGAATTATAGGTGTGTGCCACCATGCATCCAGTAGGAGTTAGGTTTTAAATTTTAATTTAGTTAAAACATTACATTTTTTTGCACATTTGTGTGTGTGTGTGTGTTGTGTGTATGATGTATATGTGTGAGCGTGTGAACCATGAAGTGCCTATTGATATCAGGACAAATATGTATAGTCAATTCTCTCCTTTNGTCTTTTAACATGGGTTCTGATTTTGAACTCAGGTCAGCAGGCTCCTGCAGCAAGTACCCTCTTGCTGGCCCCAATTGGATTTTAGAGTTGAAGGAAGCCCCAAAAGTTAATTCTTCCCTAAATATAATATTGAGATAATTCACATGTCTCTGCCATAGGATCTAATAATATTTATTAAGTAGTATNCAGGGAAAACTGGGTTTTGGGATGCTTACAACTATTAATAGAAGAAAAATGCCAACTGTTAACTGAGAAATTGATAAGCTTGCCGGGTGGTGGTGGAGCACACCTTTAATCCCAGCACTTGGGAAGCAGAGGCAGGAGGATCTCTGTGAGTTCGAGGCCAGCCTGGTCTACAGAGTGAGATCCAGGACAGGCTCCAAAGCTACACAGAGAAACCATGTCTCGAAAAAAACAACAACAAAAAGAAAGATTAAAAAAAAAAGAGGAAAAAAGAAATTGATAAACTTGAACAGTATGGAGCTCTTGGGCTGACCTCCAGCTTCTTCACTGAGTTCTAGCTTAATTGAGAATTTTGTGAAATGACAAATGTGAATGATTGACACACAAGAGTTCCATTCTTAGAGCTCAACTAAAGATGCTTTTATCTGTCTTGTAATTCACAGGGAGAATGATGAATCAGGGAAAGAAGAAAAATCTGATTTAAAAGAAAAGTCTACAGGAAATAAGAAGGCCAATCGATTTCATCCTTATTCAAAAGATAAAAATTCGGGTACTGGAGAAAAGAAAGGTCCAAATCGGAACCGAGTGTTCATTAGCAACATCCCCTATGACATGAAATGGCAGGCTATTAAAGACTTGATGAGAGAAAAAGGTAACGATTTCTGCAGTAACTTACTGTTGTAATCGCCTAGGATGGGGAGGAAATCAGCAAACTTTTTATTTCTCTTAGCCACACAGACGCAAAAAAACAAAAGACTTTGCTTTCTTGACATGTGAATTAATCTTTTCTTTTTCTTCCACTTGGCAATTTCATTACAAGGAAGTATGGATAAATGAAGTATTTTTCTTTTTGCCATTTTAGTGGGATAGTGAAGCCAGCATCTGCATGCCACCAAGAATTTTGTTAAAGTGATTGCTTTGTCTAGTTGAAGTTTTTATAGATTTTAAAGGACTGTTGCATTAGTTAAGCAATGCATCTAGCTTGTTAATGTATGTATAATAAGGTCGATTTTTTTTTCCCCCAAAGATGTTTTTGGTGGAGTCTTGAATCTGGCTGTGGAATTCATTTTGCTTGCATTGTCACGACTGCCATGATGCTGTCTTTGCAGTTCTGTACTAAATTTGTGTCACTGCTGCTGCAGTTTGGTTTTCAGAATAACCTGAAAACCTTCATCTTATGCACATGCTTGGTTTTGGGGGAAAATAATTTTAATACTTGATCTTGTAAAAGTTAGTTCTGTTATCTCTTGAAAAATTGAGGTTCAACAGTCCTGCAAACTATGTACTTGGCTTTGAGGGTGGTCTTCTCTAATATTTTTTTTCTAAATTGCATTGGTGTATCTGTTGTAAGGTGACAACTATTTGACTGGTTTTATTCACTGACTTTATTTAGAAGTGTGTGGCTTGCTCTGAAGCATGACTTGTAAATTTAGTTTACTGATGGCAAACATGATTGAAGACATTCAGGTAGGAAGTCACCTTAAAACAGCTGTTGTGTGTAGGCTGACCAAAGTTATTTGCAAAGTGCTAATGTTGTTAATATGACAGGCTGAGGGATCATTTGTATGTATACGTGCATTTGTTCACCAACCACATCATGCTGGCCAAATATGATCTGTAGTATGAATTGGGTTAATATGGTTGTTAGCTTTTTTAGAGAACGTGGATGATGTAATTTCTGAAAATTAGTTAAATTTCTATAGCTATTGATAGGAGGTATGTTGATCTGGTCCTGATTGCTGGTGAATAATAGGTGCTTTTCTGTAGAGTTGTGCACAGGTGTGCAGTAAAGCAAGATACTGGTGTTTAAATGTATTGTTTCTTGGTATCTTCCTTTTGTATGTCTTATGTAGTTGGTGAGGTTACATACGTGGAGCTCTTTAAGGATGCGGAAGGAAAATCAAGGGTAAGTGCTGTGGGTCATAATCTGCTTGAGGCTTAGAAGTTCCTCAGCAGTTTACTTTGTATCCTACTCTATCAGACTTTGGGAAACTTAAGTTTCATTTTGTTTTACTTTAAGATTTGAGGTTTTTATACTAGCAAGTCTGACATGCCAACCAAACCAGCTTCCTGAAAGGGATGATAGGTTTTGCAAATATTCATAAAGGGCATTCATTTTTCTAATGCTTTAAGGTATGCTTTTTCTTAGCTAATAAAATTTTAATATAGTTTTTTTTTGTTGTATTTTGATGTCTTCAGGGATATTTTAAAAGTCACCGAATTGATAATATTCCTAAGAGTTTCATGAGAGGCCTGTGGCTTAAAGGTGTTAATTTAGAATATAATTTTGAAACTTTTATTGAAAAGCTTAATTTGGTAGCCTTCAGGACCATGTAAGGGACAGTGCTCTGACCAATTGGTATGAATGATGTCTATGACTAAGTTGACCTAGAAGGCTGATGATAGATTTTGATTTAGCAGCATGCGTATACCGAAGAATATAATGGAAATCTCTTAATAGTGTCTCATCATATTCATAAAGTGGTTGGGTACATGAGAAATACAAACTTTGTCATNATATTCAAGTGGCACTTTGAATAGTAATCACAGAAATTATTTTTAAAAAATGATTCTGTAAGTTTCCTTACCGTGGGTAATTTGTTTTACATGCTTCCAGCTAGATGCTCTAAACTGTGTGCAGCCAGTTTTAATCTAATAACTTTAGTAAACATAAAATTCATGGGGGCTGGAAAGATGGCTCATGAGTTAAGAATACTGGCTGCTCTTCCAGAAGACCTGGGCTCAATTTCTAACACCACATGGCAGCTTGCAACCATCTGAAACTCAAGTTCCAGGGGATTTGGTATCCTCTTCTGGCCTCTGTTGGCACTAGACCCATATTGTGTATAGCCATACATGCAGGCAAAACATTCATACACATAAAATCATTTAAAAAAAATCATGTTCATTTGCTGTTTTAGTTAGATTTAAAAGCTATATTGTGTGCATTACATTTTTTGAAATACTTATTACTGTGTAAGAACATGTATATTGGAGCCTTAAGTTTCTTCATTTATCTACTGTGGACTGAATTTGTACAGTGGTACTAGTTTTAATTTTAAGAAAAATCACTGTCACTTGAAAGTAAGAATGTACTCCAAGCTTATAACATATTAGATGGATTTAAAAATTTGTAGAAAATGCATGGTCACTTGCTTGTTACATTCTGGAGGTGTAAAAGAAAAAAGAAAATGTGTTCTTGATTACTTTTCATGACTTAAATACTAGAGTCTTCCATTAACTTCAACTACTGACCTAAAATGTTTTTTTTCTTTTGCATATATTGACAATCTACCGGATATAGGGTTGTGGGTAAGAATTTTTTTTAAGTATCTTAAGTCAAATTAATCTTGTGATTAGGAATAAGAAATCTTTGTAATAAGCATTTCTTATATATTTTTCCCCATTAAGTGTGGTTGAATTCAAAGATGAAGAATTTGTAAAGAAAGCACTAGAAACTATGAACAAATATGATCTTAGTGGAAGACCTCTGAATATTAAAGAGGTAAATATTTTTTTTTGTATTTGGAATTTAAATATTATATGGACATGCTTCCTTTCACTTTTCATTTTTTTCTCATTTAGTTANCTAACAACTTGTTTTTTAAGGATAGATGCTTATTAAAGAATTGTAGCTAGTGATAATTTTGCTTATAGATGATTTGCTATTAATCCTTACATTATTCTTTATATTTAATTGATTTCGTGTCACAGCTAGGTGGAGGTTCCCCAATTTAAAAAAAAAAAAAGATCAAGACCCATACATTTAAAGTTGACAAACTTAAGGTGAAGACTTTATTTGCTATAAACTATTTCAGTTTTTAGACTATTAATTTGAAAATTCAATAGGTATTATACTTGATTACTGGTTGCTTGATAGTACACTTAGCTTGTGGAATTGAATAAGATTGGTGTTCATTTTTAATAATTTAGATTCTGTAAGATTAGAGTTTAAGAAGTGTTATAACTTAGTGAGATGTATAACTAGAATTTAGAATAATCTTTAATGGGAATTTTCTCTTTGTATAGAATTGTAGTATAAATAGATTGGCAAATGATCAGAAGATACTTTACAAAATACCACTTATAGGAGTAATTGATCTTAGTAATAAGAGACTTGAATAACACTCAATTTCATGAGCTCTTTTATTTTATGTAGTTAATTTTACCATAATAGTTTGAACATAAACCCATTTGTACACATATCCTTGCTAAATCTATATTGAAAGAAATAGGCAGCTGGCTAGTGGTGGTGCACGCCTTTAATCCCAGCACTTGGTAGGCAGAGGCAGGCAGATCTATGTGAGTTGGAGGCCAGCCTGGTCTATAGAGCAAGTTTCAGGACAGCCAGGGCTACACAGAGAAACCCTGTCTTGAAAATCTGAAAAAAAGGAAAAAAAAAAGAAAGGAAGAAAGAAATGGGGCAGTGTTCTTTTGAGTCTTTGAAATGTTGTGCTAATGCTGATGCTATTCGTTGGCTGGCATTCAACAGTGATTTTGAGTTCCAGCTTATCTTTTTCTAGCCAGGTGACAGGGCATGTGGCCTCTCTTCTCTAGTCTTTAGTACCTATTATAATACCACCAGTCATACCTAATTTGACTTTTATGGCAATCAAGTGTGATAAATAGGTTATAACTCATTCTCTGTCACTAGAATAGCTGAATGACCCAGGCAGAGCAAATCACTTAAGCTTTGTTACATTTCCTTGTCACTGAGATAGGAGAAATNCTAGAATCTCTGGTAGTGTTGTAAAGACTCAAAGTGTTAACCAATGTTTTCTAGTTACTATCCTTGTAATATAATTATGTAAAGCTGTTAGCACAGTACTTACAGTAGTCTAACTGTATCGTAAATGTAAGCTGCAAAATCTGTTCCTGTTAGTGATTGTTGATATCTTGTTCTTTAGCGTGATGATAGCTTCAATGGCTTGGTACCAAAATAGTCGTGTATCCTACATTCTTTACTGGAATTAACTTCCAAATTCCTTGAATCCTGTTTGATCCTGGGATTATAATTATCTAAAAAAGCTTGACAGAGACCTGGAGATTTGGTAGGGAGTGTTTAACCTTTGTGCTTTGACTAGTTATTTATTTTATGAATAAGCCAGGGCTAAGGCTTTAGAAATATGTTGACATCCTAAATAATTTGTCCCAATTTATAATCTTCTAATAATTTAATGATGATAATTTGCTATTTTATGATCCTGTTTCTCTTCAAAGGAAACAAGTATAAAAGCTCTATAGAGACACTATAGATATTAAGCATACTGTGTTTATAGTATCTTTCTGTTTTTAATTGACAAAATTGACTGGGTGTTAAAGGCTTAGGTCATGTGGATTGTTTTCCTTTAAGTTGCAGCATATTGTAGAGCCTAGATCTGTTGTGGAAACCCTAGAATAAAGTTATAGGATGCCTCTATTTTAACTATTTTAGAAAAAGGGTCAAATTTAACTTCACTAAGTAATGAAGGATTTATTTAACTCTTTGGCTAATGTTCAGTAAAGGTAGTCCTTTTCCTGGGAATATCTGATTTACAAATCAGTGACTGATAAAACTGCTCAGGATTGCTTGCATGGTTATCTAATGAGGGTGTATTTGCAGTATTCCTTAGCAGGTCTTAGTAGAATTCTGTCCAATTGCATGAAGATGTATTAGTAGGTCCACTAATAGCATTAACAGTTAGTGATTGGCAGGCTGGACAGCAAGGGGAAAGAGGAATAAAAACTAAGTAAGATCATATGTGATTTGTTTATGTGTGTGTAATGTCTGTAGTGCTTATGTGTGACGAAACAAATACACTACTGTTAATACAAACAACCTATGTATTTTAATAGTTGAAGGAGCTTTCCTTTTTTAATACACTTANATAGGTAACCACTATTCTCAATTATCCTCAAATTTTTTTTTGTAGAAGTTTTTCAATTTTCAAACACGAAACATTTATGGCTGTCTTAATTTCTTTTCTTGTCACTGTAATAAAATACTAGAATAAAATCAACTTACANGAGAGTTTATTTTAGCAGTATGGTCCATCATTGTGGGGAACTGAAGGCAGCAGGAGCCTGCAACAGCTGAGTCCATAATCAGGAAGCAGAGAGATAGGAATGCATGCTCTGCTCACTTCCTTCAGTTTATGCATTCCAGGATCCAGTACAGGGAATGGTCCTGCTCACAATTCAGAGTAGTTGTAATTAATGTAATCAAGGTCATGCCCCACAAGCATGCCCAGAAATCATTTCCCAGGTGATTCTAGATTCCGTCAAGTGACAGAATGAGCACTGACCATCCTAACTGTTAACTTAAAAGTCTTACAGCATTCTTTGTTAACAGTTATTTCTTTGGTAATCCTTTTCATTTCTTTATCATGAAGAAATAAACACATTGGAATCCGGCATACTCTTATTCTTCCATTTATTCTTCTTCCCTCCTTTTTGTCCTTCCAGCTATGCTGGAGAATTTATTGAAGTCATCCTTCCTTATTTTACTTTATTTCTTATCAGTATTTACAGACTGAGAACAGCAGAGTTTTTGATATAATATTTTTATTCTTTGAGAATTTCATATAATGTATTTTGATCATTTTTACTGCCCCCCCCGTCTTCTCCCCCAGCTCCTCCCAGATCCACTTCTGCCTCCCTGCTTGCCCAGTTTCTTTGTACCCGTTCAAATAGCTTTTAAAACCTGAGTCCAGTTTGAGCTACCCATATTCTCCTCTGTGTGTGTGTGTGTGTGTGTGTGTGTGTGTGTGTGTGTGTGTTGTCATCCACTGTTCCATGACCAAACTGCCAGGGATCCCATCCTTAAAGAAAACTGACTCTCTTCCCCAGAAGCTATCAACTGCCACTAGATCCCTCATGGGTAGGAGCTCCTGAGTCGTTTTTCATTCCATGTTAGAGTGTTGGCCNGACTGATCTTGTTCAAACAAGCACAAGTGCTATGAGTTCATGAGTGAGAAAGTAGAATTTTTGACATAATTTGCATGCAGATGACAGTCCTCTCATTTTAAGTAGTCTTAGGTGTGTTTTATTGTTGGCCTTCTACATAGTGGAATGAGTGGGTGAAACACGTTTGTACTTGCCTTTTCTTTTAATAAAGGATATTTCTTTTAAATTAATGAACCTAAAAATATTTGCTATAATTCTTTACTTGGATACTTGGCCTTNTGTTATCCCTTCCCTTTTCCCAACACAGGTCCTTTTCATTGTTGAGGAAGCTAAGAGATTATAAAATGAATTATCGTATTTTGTTCAGGAGTGACGTTAACCAGTGATAATAAACCTTCCTCTATCTCAGTATTCCTGAGTTTATAATAGTGTGTTCTGCTAGTGAGAGGCTGTGAATTAGTCAGAATCTGACATTCCTTGGCTATCTAGTGGTGAGAGTTCACTTTTACTGTACTGTGGAAAGAAGAGAGGCACAGTAAGTGTTTTGCTACTCTTTGAGTTAAGAGCATTTATATGTGTATGCCACACACTTCTACATCAGTATAAGCAAAACAAAACTAATTTCAAGTTTCTATGTGGCCTCAGTGACTGGAAAAAGGTACTTAACTCTCAGCTTTGGAGTCTGAGATCTTTTGTCTAGCCACAGGTTTTTATGGGACTCACTTCCTGGATGAGCAAAGACAACAGAATAAGCAAAACCTTAGTCCTCACAGATGTCAATACTTTGGTCCAGATGGGTTAGCTGCTGNTGAGTGTAAGCCACTTGAATTGTATATATTCACTCTTGTATTTGCTGGCAGTTAATATTTAGTGTGCTTTGTAGGATCCTGATGGAGAAAATGCTCGCCGGGCACTGCAGCGAACAGGAACATCATTTCAGGGATCACATGCCTCTGATGTGGGATCTGGGTTGGTGAATTTGCCACCTTCTATTCTCAATAATCCAAACATTCCTCCTGAGGTTATCAGCAATTTGCAGGCTGGTAGACTTGGTTCCACAATTTTTGTTGCTAATGTAAGTTTAAACTTTAGTTTAAACTTTTGTTACTCTGTTACTTAACTCTCATCGTGACATTATTTTGTTAGATATATGCTGATAGGTTTGTAGATTATTCTTTTTATTTTTAACTTAAGTAAATAAAGACATAGTTATTCTAAACTCAAACTGAATTTATGTAGTCTGAAGTTAAACTTTAAATATAACTAGCATTTTAAGACAGAACTGTGGAATTCTTGGATATTGAACTTTTTTTAAGTCAGTTATGTGTATTTTTGTTCATCTTGGTAGTTGAATTTCATTCTTGTAGTCTTGGTGTTTAAGTGCCTGTTGTGGTTGGTTTGCCATTTGTTTTATGCTATTGAAAATTAGTGAAATGGACAATGGTTTCCAAAACCCGAATTTTCCTTAGTCAGAATAGATGCCTTGTTTCATATGTATGCAACACGATTGAGGAACTGAAAGATGATTGGGGGATTTAAATGAAGGTAGATATAGCGGAACTGATTTCAAGCAAGACCTTTAGGATTCAAACATCACTGGTATATTGTTGAACAAGAATTACAGTTTATAGTTTTATAAGTTTGGAAAAGGTTATTTTATGTTCACAAGCAGGGAGGAGCATTTGTTATGAATATAACTTTATACAATTTTATGTTAAGCTTGACTTCAAAGTTGGTTGGAAGAAGCTAAAGGAAGTNTTCAGCATAGCTGGAACCGTAAAGCGGGCAGATATTAAAGAAGACAAGGACGGCAAGAGCAGAGGCATGGGCACTGTCACTTTTGAGCAAGCAATTGAAGCAGTTCAAGCAATTTGTATCCTGATTTGTATTTTAGCGTTAAATGAAGTTGGTGAGGCTTAATACATTTGTATGTTTCTTGTTCATGTTATGTAGTGTTGCCTTGCTTAGAAATTAGGCTTTTGTCTACAGCACTCAGACTTGTTCTTTGTTAAGTACTAGAGTCACTCTTCAAACTTGAATTAGCCATGCTATCCAGGGCTGGTATGAACTTGTTTTCTGCTCTTCCTTCTTGCTGCAGCAAGATGTGTGTACACACATTTTGACACTTCCTTACTCCATTGTAAGTCAGTGCATTTGCTTTAAATGAAACCTAATTAAGTTATAAAGCAAAGGAAGAAACTCGTATGAATAAAGTCTAATGATAAAATAGTAGAGAAAGTTTCAGACTCTTTAAATACGATAATTTGTCTGTAAGTATAATTTTATAGTCATTTTAACTGGCTTTCCTTGACTGACTCGACAGCCATGTTCAATGGGCAGTTTTTATTTGATAGACCTATGCATGTGAAAATGGTGAGTTCCTGCTTCTCATCTCAGCCTTNANTTCTTCAGACCTGTCCTAGCACAACAGTTCTTGTTACCTCTTCTTTAACTATAATAAACTTTCTTTCTTTTTTTGCAATTAGGATGACAAATCTGTCCCTCATGAAGACTACCGCTCACATGATAGTAAGACATCACAATTACCACGTAAGTAGAAACTGTTGTTAGAAAGAGCTGGAGTTTTTTGTTTTGCATTATGTACAAAGCAGAAGTCTTTTTATGCCTACATTGCAGTTGCTCTCACACTTCTCACACTCTTAGATTAGTTTGGAATTTTGGACAGTTTGCTGCTTTTGGTTAGGTAAAGACTGAAAAGATATATATGGGACTTGATTTAAATTTGTTTTTTTGTTTGTTTTGACCACCTAGTTAATGAGTACTAATGTATTTGGTGAGTTCATGTAACAAGAAGGGGGGAAAAATCCTATAGTTTTACCATAGTTATCTGCCATTTTTAACATTTTTACGTATATTCTTGCTATCTTTCCTTGTGTATATGTGTATGCATTTAAATAACTTCAGACTACTATATCAGTTATTTAGAGGTTGAGCTTAACAGTAAATTACAACCATTTTTCCATGTTGAAAATTCTTTCCAGATATTTTTATTGGTGTTCCCATAATCATTTTGCTGTTCTGTGTTTTACGTGTTTTAAACTTTATTTCTTAAATAACCAACAGAGTATGATGCAGTCTTAGGAAAATACCTTGCATTCAAAGAGAGTAAACTTTTACTGGGCCCCACAGCCAAGTTAATAATACCCTTGAGAACATTGAAGACTGTGTATTTAACTTGCTCTCCTACTATGTACTCAGCCTGTTTAAGTTTAACCTTTCTTTAAGAGAACAGTGTAATAACCTCACTATGTGTTGGCTCTCCCATGCAATCAGCTTTTAAAACTTAACCTACCTTTAATCTTAAGTTTTGTACTCTTCCATGCCCTTGATCCAGAATAATGTGTNTGTATATGTTGTGGCAATCATTTGCTGAAAACAGCCAACAGGTTGAAAACAACCTTAAAACAAATATCTACCATAAATGTTGAGAGCCACATAGGATATTGCTAGATAATCTGTTTGCAGTGTTGTTTACTGTTCTGGGTCAGTTAAGTCTCTTCCCTTGTAAAAGTTCTGTTAAAGATTTCTGAAGAACCTTTTATCCCATCCATGCCATGCTTTTGTGTTGGTTGATGAATACAGGGCAAAGCTCTATGTTAGAGACAGGCAGACATAAGGACAGTCAGACATCAGAACACTATTCAGGCAGTCACAGACACATAAAACAGACAGACTGTTGANAGTCCAGTAACTACAAATAACAGATGGATGGAAGCTACAGAGACAAGTGGAGAATTCAAATTTGGGCTCAATTTTTGTCATACTAATCCAAGAAGTCTGTGTTTTCATTCCTTAATATGACTTTGATACATTTGGTGCCTCTGAGATTATCTTAAATATGTTAACCAGCNTAACAGTAAATTATACTTTTTCATATAAAANTATTGGCTGTTTTTCATTATTTTCTTAAGATGTCTTGAGCCATACCTGGTGGCACAGGCCTGTGATCTTCAAGAGGCTAAGGCAGGAGAATCTAAAATTCAAATTCAAGGTCTGCCTCAGCTGTAGAGTGAGTTGCAAGCCAGCCTAGACAGCTTAGTGAGACCTGGAGATGGACTGAGTGTATAAGTCCCTGGATTCTAGCCTTAGCACCACAAACAAGGTGTCTGTTGGGATAATGCTGGTATACTGTAGTGGTAGAGCACTTGATTAGCATGCNTGCATGGGTTCACTCCCAGTGCTGAAAACAGATCCTGGGGTAGATTTAGAGCTACAGATTCTCAAGGTATGCCCACTAATTACTGTATTCCAAAGCATTAGAAAACAGCAGTGTAAGCACTCTGGGTTCACTGTTGCTCTTGCAGTATTACTGTACATTGCTGTTTCTTTTCATGTTCTTTCATTATTATTAAAGTTTTTAACGAAATAGTTTAAATATGCAGACAAAAGTAAAANTATTTTTGTAGCTCTTGTATGCCATACATGTATTAGATTTTTTTTAATTAAATAAAATTTTATAAATAGACTTGAAATGCCCCAACTCCACATCCACCTCTCAATGTCCCTCATGCAAAGGGGACAACTCCTGAATATGTTTACTATATAGATTTTAGTAACGTGAGTGCACATTTACACATACATAACATAAACAATAGCTTTCCTGAATTTAAGATTCAGTGTGACATCATATGTTATTTCATAGTTCACTGTTNTATGTATTGTTCTTGATTCCATTTTATTAATAAAGCTGATATCTTTATTTTAACACATAATACTGCATTCATACATTTTTCTGCTTTTTAGATAAATTTACATTTTAAATTATTGAAAGTAATACTAACTTGGAATATTCTTTTTCTTTAAGAATTACCTATTTTTTGATATTTGCTAGAAATTGTGTAAAACTGGCCTTCACGTATGTTTGGGGCAGACTTATTTACTGGTCTTATTTCTATTGCTGCTTGAGTTAGTTTTCTCTAAGGATTCCCCCCCCCACACTTTTGTCCATCTTGAACATTAAAATGTTTTAAACATTGATTTATTTTGTGTGTGTGTGTGTGTGTGTGTGTGTGTATGCTTGCTGTGGCCCTTGTGGGGAGGTCAGAGGATAATACTTGGTAATCAGGTCTCTTCTACTATGTGGGTTCCAGAGATTGAATTCAGGGTGTCATGATTAGCAGTGAGCACTTATACCCTT
>LZPO01017430.1:0-24553 GCA_001675575.1 Neotoma lepida
GCACCTCCTCCAGCCTGTGTGCACACCATGCTCCTCCACCACACACACACATGCACACACACACACACACACACACACACACACACACACACACCAATCCATGAACATACACAAATAAGACTTATTAATGAAATGTTTTATTAAGGACTATTAATTATGGAAAATGAAGAAAACCATGAAGAGCTCCCTCCCTCACATAACACACAACTCAGACACTGGTGTTTTGGGACCAGTATTTCCTTCTAGTTTCTCTTTAGGCATTTTATATGGTTATGGTATTAGGTAAATAATATGTATCACAGTTGGGTGACTTTTTCACTTAACCATAAAAAGCAAGAATTTCCTCATATTCCTATAAACTCTTACAAGAGTTTGCTAACAGTGCACTATTTCAATACCTGCATTCCATGATGGGGTCATATCATAAATTATTAGTCACACCTCTACTTGGCCATTTAGGTTATTTTTAATATTTTGCTATTATAGATGATGCTGAAATGTGTAACTTCTGCACAGAAGGGGTTTTCTCATTTTCTTAGGGTAATTTTCTTAACTTTGACCCCAGAAATGTAATCATTTTTAACAGCTTCATCAAACACAGTTCACACACTATATAATCAACCCATTTAAGGTACAGAATTGAATGGTTACCCATGTAGGCACAGGCATATGTAGCCAGCACCACAGTTCATATTGGGACATTGCTATTATCCAAAAAGTAACTTTGTTGTCACTGTTTTCCTCCCACTTGAGGCTCCGCTACCAGAACTAAGTGATCAGTGGATTCCCTTCTCTTTCTAGGGATTATGAATCCAACCATGTGTGGTCTTTTAATTTGCTTCTTCTCCTTAGCAGGTTTTCCAGGTCCATCCACATTGCAGCATACATTAGTGGTTTCCTCCCTTCCATAACCACATAGTATTCCATTGCATGGATAGACCACATCGCATTTACCCGTTTATCAGTTCACAGGCATTTGACTTGGTTCCACACGTTAGCTTTTATGAATGATTCTACTATAAATGTGTGTGAACAAGTTTCTGTATGAACATGTGTTTTCATCTCTTGGATATGAATACCTAGAAATGGAACTGCAGGGATATATGACTAGAAGTATAATTCTTGTTTAAACAGTTGTGACACTTTTAGGTCTCTTAATATGGTATCATCAAATTGCTTTTCAGAACTGTTTTGGATTGAGTTCTAATTTTGATTGAGAATTTAGCTGATATTAGCAAGCAGTTGGTTCTCAGGGAACAATGGTATCTGAAAGAGAAAGATAGACAGTGCTGTCCAATAGAAATATAATGTGAAGCTGGTAAGTAACTTAAAATTTTATGGAAGTCATGTTTTTAAAGTAACAGGAAATAATTTTCACAGTTTATTTTGTTTTGTTCTGTTTTGTTTGAGGCAGTGTCTCGAGATATAACTCTGGCTAAATCAGAACTCACTAAACCAGGCTGATAGACCAGTCTGGTCCAGGCTGGTAGACCGGGATGGCCTCACACTCACAGAGATTTGCCTGCTTCTGCCTTTCAAGAGCTGGATTAAAGGCATGTGTCACTATGCCAAGCTACTGTTCATAATACATTTTATTAAACTCTATATTCAAAGTATTAAGTTTTCAACCTGTAATACATTTCATGGGATAGTTTATATTTTTACTCACATTTCCTGAAGTCTGCTGTGTATTTTACAATTCAGCATGTCTCAGTTTGAAGCAGTCACATTTAAAACTCTTGGTAGCAGCATCTGGATAGTAATTCCTACACTGGAAAGCACAGATCCCGGAGTGTGACTACATTTGTACTGGGAGGTAGTGGGAACTTCTAAAATAAATACCCTCACATTTATTTCCCCTTATTATCGTCATCTTTTTTATTAAAAAAGAAAAACAAGGAGGAAGAAGAGTTAGCAAACTAAGGATGCCTCCAAGGTGGAGAAAGGGTAGCTAAGTTACTTCTTTTGCTTTCACATTCTTCCCGATTTCTACTTGGTGAGTAACAACAATTCAGCATGCTGTTTAAATCTCCTCTCTTTCATTCTAGTTAACTTGGATAGACCCTGGGCCTGCCTCCTCCTTAGATGCCTGGGATTGTGCCGAATGTGAACACTGATACTAACATTCCCTGTGCTGGAGAATAATTGTCTTTATTTGGGTCTTTAATGATGAAAGGAACAGAAAAGTAGAACAGGCAATAAATAAATTGCACTGTGCTGCACATTGGTGAAAACCAGGTTTTCCAATTTATTCTTCACAACAAAGCATATTTGATCAGAGATCCTGCAGAATCCCAGGACGCCATGAATGCTGTATGGCAACTTCCTGCCATGCATAATTATTTTCCAGAAACATACCAGGTCAGATATGAAGCCGAGAATAGGGGAAGAATCTCCATGGTGACCTCAGGAAGATTTTTTTTTTATGAGTGCAAATCAGTTGGATAGTTATTACCACCTGGAGCTGCTGATGAGCCTAGTCGGAGAAACAAAGGCCCTAAGCATCCCACAGCAGACTGCACTGCAGCCCACGGTTGGGAGTCTTTGGGGGTCTGCTGAGCACTGGCAAATGCATTTTAAGGTATTCTGTCAATAACAGAAAACAAATTCCTTAGTTTGAGAGGAAATGTGTTGCTTAGAAAGCATTATCAATGATTGATTCATTTGCACTGCTGTAAACTACGTATTTTATTGTGTTCACAAAACAACTTTAAAAGCTTAAATAAATTAAAATTATTTATGATATTCTCGGAGGAAGACAGTCATCTTTTCCAAGAAAGCATTTTTTCTACTGATTAAGACCACCTCTTAAGAGTATAAAATTTAGACTATTAATAAACAGTCTATTTAGACTTTAAATAGACATCAAAGCACAGTCACTCATAACAAGAAATCTAGCATTCCAGAGTCCTGCATTTAAGTCATAAAATTTAAGTCATATTGTTTACCAGTATTCTGACCTGAAACAAGTTGTTTTTCTGTGAACTAGATCCCTTTCCTGGTAATAGGAATAATGGCAGTTGAGTTAATGGGATAGTAGATTCATGGGGCTTAAAATGCCTGTCTTCACTATTGTACCATGCTTCTCATTGTTATTACGTCTTGTGTGACCCAAGTTTTAGCAGCACAGAGAATAGCAAATAATAGTCACCCAGCATCGGTTATCACGTGACCTAGCTGCCATGCTGTGTCAGAGGGAAGCATACATCCAGCAGTTGTTTGAACAGAGCAAAGGGGACTAGAGTCCCAGGAAAAGGAAGTAGTAGGAAACACTAAAGTATTTCCACAAGAAGATGCTTAATTCATATATCCTACCTGTTGTTAATTAATTAATTCAATACCCATTAATTGAGCACTAAGTATATTCAAAACCCTATTCCATGTCCTTCCTATAGTTACAAAGATTAGATTTGTTACCTGCCCTCGGTAATCTTAAAGCTCATCGGAACATCACCTGGTTTAAGCCTGGACCACGTGGCTTTGTAATCACTGCTTCCTCATCAGTCCCAGTCTCTCGGCTATGAACAGGTATTTGCTCATAAATACCTTAAGCACAGTTGAGTACTTAGCACAGTACCTGCTCCCAAGAGGTACTTAGTAAATGTTTGTGGAAGTGAATTCCTTAATATCCACCACTGCTGAATTTCCAGCCACACTATATGAGCCTAGAAAGTAGACACATGCTTGTAAATTTCTTAATGCTATGTGGAGTGTTATTTATACAGGTAGTAATTATGACAACATCTTTGATAAGGTGTGAGTTGCTGTGTAATACCAAAATACAGTTACTGCAATCTTGGTTTTAATAGGTTTCTTTAGTCACAGGTGCATGAAAAAAGAAACATTTCTTTGCATTGTTGTAGCTAATTGAGGAAAATAGGCAGTGAAAATGTACTCTATAAATGAGTGACATTACTTGGTGTTGAACCCTCTATTTCTCAATGAGATATAAACGGGAAAGGCAACAAAGACAAGAAAAAAAAAAGGTTTTTATGAATCGTGTTGAAGTTTCATCGTCTTGTACTCAGATTTTTGTAGTATATTCTTATACTAAAACAAGTTATAACTTTGGATAGCTATGTTTAAATTGGTTGTGTAATCTGGGTCTGTTTTCTAGTTCTGTGACTGTGATGTAGTCAACAGGAAGCAGTTCAGAAGACTACTGTAGAGCTCTTGATAAAAAGCAGCTTCTCAGGAGTGTCCCCTTTCTGATGTCCCGCAGAGTAAATTGTGCCTTGCTGTATTATTAATGGACTTTGTTAGGTGGTGCAAGCTTGCATCTGATACTCTGATAAGGTGGAGGGAGGCAGCTGTAGACGTTCCTGCCCGATGGACACTGCTTATAATCGGTAGTCTAGAATCAACCACTAATAGACAGCTTAATCCAAGCATGATAACTTTCCATTAATCTGTGATGAGGTTTTATTTCCCATTATGAACTAAATATGTAAACACAAAAGAATTAGCAGAGCCGTTTTGAGAGGATTTAATTCTCGGGGCTCCCTCTGCTGGTGGTGAAAGGTGACAAATTAGCAGAGAGCTCAAAAATGAGGGTACTGTCGTTATTATCATGATTTTGCCATTTATATTAGAGCTAAATTTACTGTTGGACACTCAAGCAATCAAACCAAATGTTTTGGTTTATAAACTAGCTAGTTTTTCCACTAAAGATTAAGTGATAGTCTTGTGGTTGAATTAATTAGTCTTTTCATCACAGAAAATTGAGCTATTTTGTATTTAAAATAAATATTTGCCAGAGTTGTATTAAGTAATTTTTAACATTATTTATACAACTTATTACCACTAGCGTATAGAACAGAAACTGAGCCGTCAATAGGGATGTAGTGGAGATTTAGTAGCTACCCAAACTACTTCACCCTGCCTATATAACTCCTCTACGACATAAATATACCCCACAGAGCAACTGATAAAAATCACTTTTTGAGACATAATTCTGTCTTAATATAGCATATAGATTACATTAAAAATTTGGAGAAAAATTTCAAAGTGGAGCCCTGTGTGTCTGAGTGCCCATGCATATGATTTTAACAGCTGTCTTCTGACGTATATGTTGTTATTCTTTTACACTTAAAACATCCTTTTCTATTAGCGTCGCATTGTCCTGAGCTCCCTGAGCTGGAACGGAAACTACTATCCCTGTTTAGGAACAGACATCACAGGGGTTAGTAAGTGGCCCCAAATTACAGACTTCTTCATAGAAAAGATCCTTGGGCTTCTCCAACAAGGCACCAAAGACTCTGTCCTTTGGGAGCTATTTAATGAAAATCATCAAGGAAAGCATTGCTAGAGGAGTGGCTCTGTGGTAGGGCTCCTGCCTAGCATGGATGAAGCCCTGTGTGGAACCACCGCCGCCACACACAACAGAACTAGAAATTACTTTTAAAGCTATCTAGGTTTCTTTTTCTTTTTCTTTCTTTCTTTCTTTCTTTCTTTCTTTCTTTCTTTCTTTCTTTCTTTCTTTCTTTCCATTTTTAAAAATTTTTTTAAAAATTATTTATTTATGTATTTTATGCATATGAGTGCTCTATCTGCATGTATATCTGCATGACAGGAAAGGGCATCAGACAGAAGAGGGAACCAGATCCCATTACAGATGGTTGTGAGCCACCATGCGGTTGCTGGGAATTGAACTCAGGACCTCTGGAAGAACAGCCAGTGCTCTTAACCTCTGAGCCATCTCATCTCTCCAGGCCACTATCTAGGATTCAACAAACCATCTTCTCTTGGATTGCCTTTCCACATCTGTATTTCACAGCAACCTACCCACTTCTCAATGGACTCAAGACTCTGGAGAGCTGCAATCTGTTTTCAGCTAAGGAGCCTGGCAACAAAATGGGAAGGGAGAAAAGAAAGGCATGTTGAACTCTGCCAGGTGGTGTTCTAGAAGGATCTGGAGACTTCCAGCTAGTCTTCAGCTAGATTGTGCAGATGCAAACAATATCGTTAGAAGACATTTTATCCAAGAGAGATCACTTTAGCATTATCCACTGTGCCAGACGGAGTTCAAAAGGTGACCAATGTCTCAAAACTCCAAGTTCCAAGATCATCTGTTAGACTTCTAGGATTGTAGAGAACAATTACCTGGGTTCTACATCAGCTTCAAGGTAAGAACAATTGAATACTTCAGTTCCCAAGATCCCCCGGGCCTGTAAGCAGACAGTCCTTTGAAACCAAATCACAAGCTTAGCTTCTTTTTCCATGCACAAGTGAACAACCTTTTAGCAAAATTTAATGACAAAAGTTGAAGATAAAGATGCTGGTCTAACTAGCACTTCATCATGAAATAGGTTTGATGGTTGCAGTTCCATGCACATTGTGAGAGTACTCTGGCACAATTGATAGGATAGTTATGAGGAGCTAATACACAGACCACAGATTAAATTACTTTTCACCCCAAGAGATATTTATAGATGTGATCTATCAAGGTTATAGGGAAGAGCAGTGACAAGACATAGGAACAATCAACCTGAGCTGTACACTGGAACATGGAGACACCTGCAGGTTTGTCCTTGTTGCCTGGTACAATTGATAATGTTTCACTAAAAATGTTTTGGTAGAAAAAAGTATGCCTGAATATTTATATTTGTTTGGTAGATACAGTAAAAATTCAAAAAACCTATCAATTATTTTAAGACTACTTCTGTCTCAAAATACACATGAAATTATTATTTCCAAGTTACTTAGAATACATGTTATTTATATCCTAAAATAAGGAATAAAGACCAGAAATACGAAGTTATTCTATTTGTGTAACCATAATATACACTCAGTTGCAAATACATTTTTCTGTTGAGTGTTAGCATTTTGCCTCTATATAGCTTTCCAAGAAGCCAACTCAATTTCAATTGCATTTCAATGTTAGATGTTACAGACAGATGAAATTGACATGTTGTGTTCCACAAATGCGGCTCTAAAAACTGTTCATGGAAGTGAAATCTGTTGTCCTCTGATCCTTAGGCTTCAACTCACCCTCCCCATATACTGGTTTCTTGAGTTTTCTCAAACATTAAGCAAATAGGCTTAACTATATGTTCAAAAGTATATTCATACTTAACTATAGCTCACATGTCTGACTCTCCGTTCTCCAGAATATAACAACCAAAGAACAAGATGAAAACTGAAGAGACATCTGAAAAATAATGTCTGGCAAAGTTTATTCACTTTATTCACAATGAAGTGCCATGACCTCTCATTCATAGTCAACTTGCTGTTATTTTTACATGTATTCCAACCAGCTTGTTTACCTGAGAAGAAGAGTGATGTCAGAGGTGGGCATACGGACAACTAGAGCAGCATCTATGTGTACCTGATGCAAACCAAATTACTCAGATTGGCAGAAATGGAAGACTAGAAAACACACACACACACACACACACACACACACACACACAAACACACACCTCTAGGCTAGACATATCAGAAAACAAGATTAAAATGTACATTTTAGAACCTCAGGTGCATAATAAAATAAAGAGCCTGTGTTGTCTGCTAACTGCACTAAGCAGTTTTGACACAATCACTTGGCTAAGACCAGGCTGTCACAGACCCAGAGAGAGATCCTTTAGGTTTACACTAGGGAAGAAAGGACAGGTCTCTTCTTCCATGCCTGAATGCAAACCCAGCTTCGGAGGCCCAGGAGGAACCCAGTGGGGAAAGGGGAGATAAGGGTTGGCAGCCAACATGACCAGTATTCACTTACCCACAGAGGACAACCTGGACAGTCTCCATGGCAGAGCCTTTGATGTATGTGTACAGAGGCACAGACATGTCCCCACTCTTCCTCTGCAGCTTCCAGCAGGGCTGGGGACTGGAGGATGGCTTCTTCCTTTCAGTATTAAAAAGCAGAGGGAAAAAAAAAGAAAAACTCAAGACATACTTCCTAACCCATTGTCTTCTCAAAGCAATAAACCTTGCTTAAACAAAAAGCAGTATCAAATATATCATGCTAATTGGACTTTCTGTATGAATTGCAGTCTTGTCTTTCTTTCCATAACTACTATAACTGTGATGAAGTCGTGGTTCTCATCAGGGTCCCTGTGTGTCTTTGGTTTCTCTCCAAAGTGCTATGCTGCCCCCCGCCCCAAAAAAGGGCATAATACCATGACAGAAATTTCTAGTTTTAAATGGATATGCTTGAGAATTTCTGTGTGTGTGTACTTGTGGGGCATGCCTGTGTGCTTGTGGGTGGGCGTTCATGCACATGTGTGTGGAGGCCAGAGTTTGATGCCAAGTGTCTCCCTCAATTATTTCTCTGCCTTAATTTTTGAGATGGGGTCTCTTACAAAATCCAGAACCCACCAACTGGTTAGAACCACGCTGGCCAGCAACCCTGAAAACTCCCCCTCTCTTCCCCCACCCCGAGACAGCACGGAACATCCTAACCTTCAGTATCTTATCTGCTGACTAGAAGGCTGCGTAAGAATGCAGGCTACTGCTAAGTTATTTCCTTTAAGCTAACTTGTATTTAATGAATCCTATCATCTACGTGGACTGGAAATGAAGTGGTACCTGTAAATGGGAGACAAATACTTAAAATCTCCTCACAGACTCCCAGAGAGGGCCCATTGGCTGAAACTACTTCAGAATAACCAAACTCATAAAAATCATGAACAACTAAAACATCTGACCATTTTAAGAGTGAACACGCTGATATTTGACTAGAGTTGGGGAAAGGATCAAATTAAGTATCTCCTTTTTTTTCTTTTACACCAAGGGCATTTTAAACATGAAGACTCTGAGTAAATATTAACCCGATGACAATGGAGACTTTACATTTTAATACAGGAAAAGCTGTCATTTCAAACTGCTCCTACTCTGAAAAAGAAATCTATTTTACTCCTTCTTTTTTATTCTGGAAAAGAAGTGGGGAGACAAGGTAGAAGCAGATGAGATGGTTAAGCGGTGGAATCCCTTGGTGGCCAAGAGGCCAGCCTTCTGAACCAGACAAGTGAGGGGTGCAGCCAGGACTCANCTCTAGTCAGCTGCAGGATCTTGACAAATTTCCTTATCTTTCTGAGTCTTTGTCACACAGGAATCATACATATTTCAGAGACACCAGTGCTTTATGCAAACTCACAGTGTGGCTGCCATCAGTATTAGGAAGAAATTTTGTATATAAACGTATATTCTGGTCAGATTTGTGTACAAAACAAACCAAATGTTTTTAAAATATACAAAGAGAAATGACAACTTAAATAGAGAGCTAAATGCTAGATTTTTAAAATGTAAGAAGCCTACAGGTAGCTAGGAAGCCTCTCTCCCCAGTCAACTCTAGATTCAGAATTTCTATCATGATTTTGTTCTTGGACTCTTCAGTGACAGCAATGTGAGCCATTCTCTAGGCTCTTGTCACCACAGGTACAAGTTGCTGAAGAATTTGAACCATTTCTAGCTAATGTTGGCAAAAAAAAATGCCTATAGACTTAACAGAAAGTCTGAGAGAACTGTGAGAAATACTACTATAGAACCTGTATGCCATTTCAAATGTGTAGGCTTCTCTTGTAAAAAGAAAGCAAATCCTACGTATAAATAGCAGTTTTCAAGCCACAGCTATGTTTAGAGATCACTTATTGTCGAAGGGATCTTGAAGGGATTGTGTTTTTATCCCCTTAGAAGGGAGACTGCCATTTTTTTGTTTAATAAAATGTTAATTCCCCTTTAATTCCTTTTCATTGAAAAAAAAATCACAAGTATGTTGACTTTTAGTTGGAAAATGAAGTTTTGGCTCACCTTTGTATCATTCTGAGTGTTCTGTGTTTCCCTCAGCATGGCAATCATCAGGCAGAAAGATCTACTTCTCCGTTTTTGTCTGTGGGTGGGAAGAGTGAGGACAGCAGTGTGGGATGGCCTTTTCCTTGAAACTTGTTAAAAAAAAAAAGAAACTCTCAGGAGCCAAACAGTTAGCTTCACTTGAAATAAGGATTGTAGCACCAGGAAAGTGTCTTCGGCCCTTCAGGGACTTTTCTTGAAGTCTGCAGAAAACCATGCTGATAGCACCTGAAGGATCAGGAGGGGATAGTTCAATTACAGTCAGAAAGAGCTGCAAAGAGGATCTGTACGGAATCCTCACAGCGCTCATTACCTCTGGCTTTCTGCCTTAGCAACTGCCATGTACTACATCAAGCGTATAAATGTTCTATGCAGAATGCTTTTTTGTCACAGCCTTTGGGCCCTCGGGGCACACACAGGGCTAAAAGAAAGTTAGCAGAAGACATCTGGGACCCAGTTCCTTACTTTTCAAAATGTTGAGNTTTTAATCATGAAACTTATGGTGAACAAATACATAGATGCACTACAAACCAATTAGCTGCACAAAGCATGCAATAATCCTACAGAAGGCGTAAGATGTGACCATCTTCCTCTGGGTTTGGTATTTGGATTGCAGTACAAGGCCTGAAACTTCAACCTGAGTCACCCAGCAAGGTCTGTCCACGCGCCCTAATCCCTCTAATCTGTTATGTTCTCCCAGGTTCCAAATGAAGTCTGGGCTTTGAGCTATAAAATCCTTAGTTTCCTGTTCATTCTTCTAACATTCTATAAAGACACTCATCTATTCCACAATATTCGTGGAACACCTGTGGGCACGAGGCACGAGGGATGGGCTCCTTACCCTTGTGTTGTTTTCCATATGTGGGAGAAATCAATACGTGTGCAAGTACACACTAGTATGAGTGTGTGTGTGCTTGCATGTACATGTACATGTACATGTATGTGTGTGTGAAGTAGAGAAGGCCCCTTCAAAATGATATTTAAGCCAGTCTGTTGATGGGTGGTGATGACTAGAATGTTCAAGGATTCCTGGGTCCTGGGACCCTAAAAGGTCAGCATGACTGAGGCAGAGCAGAAGGAAACAATGTAGCTGCAAACATATCAGAGCAATTGGACCCGATCACACAAGACATTACAGGGTTATTCAGTCTGGGTGTCCTAGTCAGGCATGGTGGTGTCTACCTGTAATGCCAGAACTCAGGAGGCTAGCCTTGGAAGATTACCTCAAGATCAATCCAGGCCGGACTACGCAAGACCTTATCTAAAACCAAAACCTGGGTTTCCTGGTACACACTGAGAAGGCTTTCAACAATTCTAAACAGGCCCATGAACACCTACCTCTCTTTACCTGCTACATGTGCTAAACGGACCGATGCTGGGAAAGGAAATGGATTGAGGCTTTTGCAAGTAGCCATGCTCCTGGAGTAGTTCTTGGCATTTTGACTTCAAGGGGACTATAAATGCGTAGCTGGGATGTAGTCCAAAGAGTGTAGAGCTCTTGTCTGACGTGTCCGAGACCGTGGGTTCAAACCCAGCAATTTGAGAGGTGGGTGCTGTGAATGGACACAGGTGTCTCCGGAGACACTTGCCGTCCTTCAAGAACAATATTGAGGATTATGTAACAAACAGTGAACGTGCAGCACCCACAAATCCCACATCATGAATGACGCGTCATGGCACACAGTAAGTGTGGATAAATTATACTATTATCATTTTCCATAAAGTAGCACTTCCTTAGGCCCCCAGAACTCTCCATTTTTAATAGTCACTATCTCTATTTAGGAATTTGCTGAGATGTGGAAATTACCTCATTTAAATAAATATCCTCTTGTTTGCATTTATTTTACATTTAGGAATAGAGGCTGGTGTTGTAATAAAATGAATAGTCTATCAAATATATGAAAATCAATCAAAGCCTAAAAATTCAAAGTATAGTATAAAGGTGGGCATGACGGCCCATGGCCATGGTCCCAGCTAGCTGCGAGGCTGAAACTGAAGGGTCTCTTGCGCCCAGGAGTTTAAGAACAGCCTGGACAAAATTGAGAGACACCTCTCAAAAAAAAAAAACAGAAAGAAAGAAAGGAGAAAAGGAGGGAAGAAGTAGGGGAGTGAGGGAGGAAAAGAAAAAAATCAAAATTGTGTTCAATACCATCCTGGTGCTCTTGTTCTTAATATCTGGTTAACATGTAAGGTGTATTTTATATTTCTCTCCGCTCTCTTTCCAAATATTTACACATAGTGTATATAGAAAAAATTCAAATATGAATTCTTATTCTATTTAGACAGTTTCTAAATTCTGATCAATTATTCTCTAAAGCAGAATATTTTATAAATCAATATTTGTCATTCAATAACATCATGTTTTGAACTCTTTATGAAATCATAAATTAATTTTAGAGACTAAGTTCAATTAGTATTTTTACTCACNAATATTTAAAATTAAGATACTGCCATGCCCTTATCAGCAAATGTTTATCCTTTATAGTAGAAAAATAAACAGTACTGAGTGCTCTCTATTTTTCCCAACAGAAATGAACTCGGCTTGACTTCAGGGGGAAGGTAGAATCTAGATTTCAGAATACTGTATCAGTAATTACTGTATCAGTAATTATCATCTGGAGGCAGCCGGAAAGTGCTCCAATCATAAAACCTTCGGTCCAATCATAAAAGACAGAGTCCAAAGAGCCTGCAGCACATGGACCCCTAACCTCCAACTTCCAGCCTTCTGTGTTCTCTCTGCATCTCTTCCTCCCATGCAAAGCAAAAGGCAGATCATTACTGGGCAGATATTCGAACACAGTACCTATTACAGAACCCTCTATAAGGCTGTAAGTTTTAAGATCACTAGAATACAACTCTGGCTGAGAAAAAAAAAACATAAACGTGGCTACATCCAGAAATATAAAATATTGTTGAAGAACAGTCGATTAAGTAGGCATTAGTTCTATCCTCCAGCATTCCTTTTTAATAAAAAGTCATGGTCCTGATGTTGACTTGTAAATCAATATGTCGCAGGTAAGCCAGAGAATTCCCACTAACATCAAGTTCGAATAAAATATGGTCTCCAGCACTGCTGCAGAAAATGACCACAGCTTGGCTCAGTCTTTCTTGGAAAATGAGTTAGGATAACAGAATAGCAAGACTAGTAATGTATTTCCTTGGTTGCAGCCCTGGAAGGGAGTGAGAGTCTTGTCTGTCTTCCTATCTTACCAAGCCAGATGGAAGGAGTTGGGGTTTCGAAGCTGTAGACGCTGCTGGAGCGATAAGAGAAAGAAAGGGGAAAAAATGAGCAGAAGTGATTGGACTCTATGAAGACCAAGAAGGAGCAAGAATTAGGGATGGTAGAAAGGGGCTTGGAAGCAGG
Organism: Neotoma lepida; assembly: GCA_001675575.1. NCBI lineage: Eukaryota > Metazoa > Chordata > Mammalia > Rodentia > Cricetidae > Neotoma > Neotoma lepida. Next base: position 13,154 of record LZPO01017430.1, read on the forward strand.
GGAAGGGACCCAGAAGGAAGGGACTGTATGGAAATTCCCCACGTTGTCTGAACTACTTTTAACTGAGACACAGGGAAGCTAGAATGATGGCAACTGTCCCTTTGTGCCTCCAGTAGACGAGAGTAGGACTAGAACTGATCATAAATCATAGAACAGGAAGAAGGAAGAATGACCAAGCCAGGACGGGAGTGTGGAGCAAATAAACCCATCCACACTGGGGTAGTCCACCCTGGGGTAATACACACTGGGGTGAGGGTGGGGTGGCAGCTCAGCAGTTTTCATATTGGTCCTTAAACAGATGCCCATTGTTCTCAGGAGAGAGAACCTCACTGTGTGATATTTAGACTAAAGGGCTCTAGGAAAGTTAGAAAAGCCAACGTTTATTCCATAGCTACAGACAATATCTTTGAGAATTTTAATTTCTCTTTTTTTTCCACAAATTTAAGGTTAAACTTCATCACAGAATTCCAGTACTGAAGGTTGTCTAGTGCTCCCTTCCTGTCTTGACTGCCCATCTCAGCCTCTATTATGTGGGAAGCTCTCTGTAACTCACCACTGAGCAACCCTGCTACTTCCCTAAAGTACATCTCCAGAGTATTTACAATCATAATAATCTTGCTTTGAGTATAGTTCTTGCCACCACATTTCAGAGAACTAGAAAGTTAGGCTATGCCCATGACCTAGATCATAAAAGAAAACATTTTATCAAAAAAAAAGCTGTCTTTAAATATTTTAATAGACTTTTTAGAGCAGTTTTAGGTTCACGGTAAAACTGAGTACAACTCTAGTTCATTGCTGATGAGACTGTACAGCCAGCCACTTTGAAAGACAGTTGGTCAGTGTCATGGTTAGGGTTTCTACTGCTGTGAAGAGACACCATGACCACAGCAACTCTTATCAAGGAAAACATTTAATTGGGGCTGACTTACAGTTTCAGAGGTTTGATCCGTTATCATCATAGTGGGAAGCATGGGGACATGCAGGCAGACATGGTGCTGGCGACATTTCCATATACAGTCATCAGGAAGTGGACTCTATCACTGGGCAGTATCTTGCACATAGGAGAACTCAAAACCCGCCCCCTCAATGACACACTTCCTCTGACAAGGCCACACTTACTCCAACAAAGCCACACCTAATAGTGCCACTCTTTTGGGGGCCATTTTCTTCCAAACCACCACAGTCAATTTCTTTACAAAATTAAATGCACCATGCAAGCCAGCAATCAGATCCATGGTATTTATTCAAATGAGTTAAAAGTTTACATCCAGACTGACATGGTGGCTCATGCCTATAATCCCAGCTCAGGACAATGAAGCAAATGTCCTGCTGAAAGTTCAAGACTGTGCTTCCAGGACCGCCTGGGCTACAGAGTAAGACCCTGCCTTAAAAAAGAGAAAAGGAAAGGAAAGGAAAGGAAAAAAGAAAAGAAAAAAGAAAAGAAAAGGAAAGGAAAGAAAGAGAAAAGAAAAGTTACATCCTTAAAAAACCTGCTCATCTACTTATTTGCAACTGCCAAAATGTGGAAGCACCAAGACATCCTGCAGGAGGTAACAGGTAGTAAACAGTGATACATCCAAACAATGGANTACTCTTTAGCCTTAAATATATATATTAAATATATATATGTATATATATGAGCCACCAACCCACAAGAAGACATCTAAGAGATTTAAGCACATGTTATAATTAAAAGAAACCTGTCTGAAAAGGCTACACGTTATATGATTCAACTATGACATCTGGAGAAGCAAAGGCTTGGAGACAGTAAAAGGACGGGTGGTTGCCAGAAGTTGGGAGAGAGAGAGTGGTGCATGGGTCAAGTACAGAGGATTGTTAGGATGGGGAATTTGTTACATCTGTCCAAAGCCATGAACTATAGAGCACTGAGTGAATCCTTATGTCAACTATGAACTTTGGGTGAAGATGAGGTATGACTGTATGGCCACCATCTATGACCAGTTCTACTGGGAGTGCTGGTGATGAGGAAGGCTGTGTCCATGTAAAGGCAGGGGCTGCATGGACAATCTCCACACCTGCCATTCAAGTTTGGTCCAGGAAATCTTTTGATAAGCAGCTTGCTCATGGCATCTGAAGATACACTAACTCTTTGCTGAGCTGGTGTGTGTGTGTGTGTGTATGTATGACAGTTTTATGTCTGAAGCCATTTGGTTCTAAACAGCAACCCTGTGAAGTAAGTTCTCTCGTTACCATCATCCCCATCTTACTAAAAAGGAAATGAGACTTGAGGAGACCGAGTAACTCTGCTAAATGTCACTATCAAATTGGACAGAGCCTGGGAAATTGGTCATTATATCATACTGTNGTCTCAGGCCACAGAACGTATTACATTGGAACATATAAACATGCCTGTTAACAATGATGGAATAAGAAAGACTGTGTGCTAAAATTTTATATAAAACTATTTATAAATAGGTGAAAAAAGATCGTAAGTCCCCCAGCAATCCCCACCCCTCCAGTGAGAGAGCTAAAGAGTGACTTTGTATCAGGGAACATTTTGTGTGTGTTGAGGTGATATTTGCGAACCTTTTTCTGTCAAAAGGAGAAAAAAAAAACAGCTAAAAGTTTTCTAATGTAAGAAATTTAAGTCATTTCTAATGATTTATGCCCTGACTAAAAAAGGAAAAAGAAAAACTGTTCCTCATTATGTGTAAAATATGACTTCTTCACTTTTCGATGATTTATGAGTTGTACCTCACACTGCGCCCTCACAGGGCATGTACAAAGGTAAGACTGAGATCATTAATAATGCACAGGATGCCCACATCTGGTTGGTCCTCCCAGGTGAATCAAGCCAAAGCCTGATTTAACAGATGGACACTGCACTGTTTCCTGATGGTAAAATCGCCAGATGTTTAGAGATTCCAGAAGTACAGAGGCAGGAGGAAGGTGTTAATGATGAGGTTTCTAGCATCCCTTTGAATTATCTTACTTTTCAACACTGCCTTTTTATTTTAACACATTGGATAGATACATATATATACATACATATATACATATATACATGAATTGTGCTGTTATTTGAAATTTAATTAAAATAAGTTTCCCCCCTAGAATATTCTAAAATTAAGCAACAAGGTACATGTTCTTACATGCTGTCTCCACACATTATTTAAAGTTTGACATTTTTACTCATTTTATTTCTCACTCACTTTCATCCTGCAGAAGCTCTTACAGTGGCCTAGGCCAGGGGCCTTCTGGTGAAGATCTGTGGTTCTTGCTAGGCTCTTTCCCCAGCTGTGCAGGGGACTCCCTACCTCTGCTGCAGGGGGCAACAGCTGGCTTGCTACAACACTTTCCTAGGTTGTGTCCACTGTTTTTAACATTCTCACTCTAAGACAAGTTGAGTCCAGTCTTACTCAAGAAGAAAAAAGTGTGAAGGAAGCCAGCAATAGGGATGCTAGGGAGTGGAACTAAAACAATCAGCCAATAGGGCCACAGGAAGGACTTCATTCTGCCATGAGTAGGAGGAGCATGAAACTGACAGCCGTATAAGGAGAAAGACCAAAGTTCAAATCCTGACTTAGTCACTGCACTGTGGGTCTCAGCTTTCTCCTCTATGCTTACTTCCAAGGATTGTGTTAAAGATTAAATTATGAAATGGACAAGAACACACTTTGGACTTTGTATAAAAAGAAACCAGAGAGATAACATGTGGACTTCAAGCATCCTTCCTTCGGGATATTTCTGTGTTGGGATCCGGGTTATACTAGCTTTAATTCAATTGCTCATCTCAGTAATCAAGGTCAAGGTCATGTACTTCCCTTAGATAAAAATACTTACCTTAGAACTGGAAGCTGGCTACCCTGCCTCCCAGCACAGCTATTCACTACAGTTTCTCATTCAGATGCTAGGACAGCGGCCTCCTGAGCCCAACTATCTACAGAAATAAGCTACAGTTAAAAAGAAGAAAAGGGGAGACTTTCCCCAAGGACTTAACTGTGCGTTTTTTAACAGGGTGAGGTTGCCCCAGGATTAAGCACTGTTACCAACCAGTAGAACCCAGAGGCTCAGCCCCCAAACAATAAGGTTCAACTTCCCTTCTTCGTGTTCTCCCTCAAATGCCTGCTGGGTGTCTGTTTAATTAGTGAGCAAGTAGTGATTCCCAGAGATTATAGAGTCTTTGGTGTTCAAGAGAAGAGAGTCCCAAATGTTTTCCCAGCAGTATATACAATCATTTCCTACTTTTAAATAGTAGGCTGATCTGAATATTAACTACTTGCCAATTTCAACACACCTCTCCTATAAACATCCCCTTCCTGGGCAGGGAGGAAGCCCGCACGATGTGGTCCTGTGTCGCCCTCTAACTTTCTTTTTTATGATTGGTGCAGAGCATCTGATTATTTCCAGGTGTTTTGGATTTTCTCATGGCCTCCTTGTTATTTCCCCCCTCCAAGTTCCTTTGGCAATGAATGTGACCATGAGTTCCAAAGCCATTAAGGATGCATTCACCACTTCCCTCTTATGTCTGTCTCTTTAGTTAACCACAAGTTCACTGTCTTTATCCACGTTAATTCCCTGAAGTATTCACACAGCTTTTGGGTTGACTGCCTTAATCTTGATCTTCTCTAATCAGTCCCTGCCAGATGGCAGTTAAAGTTTAACGGCCCCTGTAAAAAGAGTTCCCTTTCTTCTTTCATCAGTCATGTGTGTTTACTTAGCTAACTGCTGGATGTTGGGAATGAACACAAAGTGACCACCAGCAAAACGAATTCAACAAACACACTGGCTTAACACTTCTCATGGTAGCTAAACTTGTTGCCTGCTGCTCTCCACCCGCCATTATCCTTACCTTTTATCATCTTACCTTGGCTGCTCTGTTAGTTTTCTTTCCTTTTTATCTCCTTTCTTGGGTTGCTGGAGGCCTGGCAGTCTTCAATATGAAGCAATTAAAGTGTGTAGACACATCNCAGTTCAATAGCAGTTAAGTGCTAGATAGATGGCATTTGGCATATTGGTAGAGCTTTCCTCTCCACACCCATAGGATTCAAGAAAGCATCATTCTTTATGATTCAGATAAAGAAGCAGAGACAACTCAAGAGGCCACCCAAGAGGCCATGATAGAAACTTGGCACCCTCAAGAAACAAAATAAAGAAGCAGATACATATAACAAAGTCATCTCTAAATAAATACTATGCCCTTTGTGTCTTTACTACATCCTACCACGAGTCCTGAGGGAGCCGGTCCAGAACTAGTAATTAAATAAGGACAGTACATGCCATTTTACGGATGAAGTAACTGAGATGAGGCATATTACCTGAAGTCTTGCCAGGCCACACACATATCTCTAGAAGTGCCCTGTCGCTTAGATTTATGGTCAATTTATTAAAATATGTAGGGGCTATTTAAAAGAAAAATAAAAGTAACCAAACAAAAGATTATCAGCATTTTAAAAACAAGCATTCTGGGTGACTTTATATACACACACCACTTAAAGCCTATAAAATATAGATCTCTTAGTCAGGGACCAGGCAACTCCAGTCTGCAGGTCAAATGCAGCTCCCAATCTGTTTTTATAAATAAAGTTTTATTGGTGCATAGACAAGCTCATTCTTTTGCACACTGTTTATGGCTGCTTTCACATTGTGGTGCTTCACTATGTTGATGAAGGTTGTAGGACAGATATTATATGTCCTACAAAACCTAAAGTAGTTGCTGTCAGAGTCTTTATAGCAAAGTTTGCCAACCTCTGCTCCAGGCTGTTGAATTATGTCATTGCATGTCACTCTATTTCTAGTTAAAAATTTTTCCTCATGATACAGGAATATTTATTAGGTATTGTTGAACACTGATTAAAATTATGTTGATTTACAAATAGCATTTCAAATGTGAAAGGATTCTAGAGTCACCTATCAAAATGTCTATTTTAATTATACTGATCTCCTTAACAAGTGAAGAAACTACAAATGTTGCCTGGTGGTGGTGGTGCACACCTTTAAACCAGCACTCGGGAGGCAGAGGCAGGTAAATCTCTGAGTTCAAGGCCAGTCTGGTCCAGGGCTACACAGAGAAGCCCTGTATCCAAAAAGAAAAAAGAAAAAAAAAGAAAGAAAGAAAGAAGGAAGGAAAGAAAAGAAAAAGAAAGGAAGGAAAGAAAAGAAACTAGAATGATCAACAGCTTTTATAAGATTTATTTAATTTTTAATTATGTGTATGTGTCTCTATGTGTCTGTGCATGGGAGTGCAAGTGCTCTCAGAAGCCAGAAGAGGGCAGCAGAGTCTCTGGAGCAGAAGGTGACTGTGAGCCGCCTAATGTGAATGCTGGGAACAGAACTCTGGTTCTCTGAAAGAGCAGGAAGTACTCTTAACCCCTGAGCCATCTTCCTACCCCCTCAACAACTTCTTGATAATTTAGGAAGCAGTATATGGCCACTGTGTAATGTGCAATGTAGACAAGCCACATCCTAACAATGGGGGGAAATACTGATATTTGAGTAGGTTTGTAACATATTGCTGAAGAATGAACAATCTATGATCTACCTGGGTTCTAGTTTTTTTCCTCTAGAATCAATGTGTTATGTGTTCAATATTCCCTAGAGCCCCTTGCAGGATAAATATTCTATTGCCCATTTTCCACCTCCCCAAAGTGAAAATATTCCTCATGCTCTCCTACCACCAANCCACTCTCTCATGAGTTTATTGTTCATTCCAGTTTTTTTTTTAACAGTCCCTGCAGAAATATTTGGATTTTGGGCAATCTCAATCTGATTCTCAGGTGAGTAAAGACAGAATCATACTTTGGAATGAAGAGCATCAGATAGTATCAAGCAAAATATTTTAGTCATGACTATATAATGGGAGACTTGTGGCCCTGGAGAAATGAAAGAAATGTGTACCTAGATAGAGGGCAAACTAGGCATCAGTTTTCCACAAAGATTTTGTGTGGAGACAGATCATTAGTTAAGAAATGTAAGTGGCAGGGGGAGGGAAGCCTGGAGAGACAGCTCAGTCACTGAAGTAATTGCCTTGCAAGCTTGAGGACTGGAACTTAGTTCCTCAGAACCCATGTAAAAAGCCAGGTGTGGTGGTGCATGCACACACACAAAATATACACAAAATCTTTTTAAATTAAACCAAAAAAAGTAAATAGTGGTTTTAAAAAATCATGTTGTGAAGTAGGATTCAAAATTTAGCATACATTTTAAAAATAAAATACAGCCATTCAAAATTTTAAAGTAAAATAGAACTTTTTGAAAAATTTTGTTCATAAACCAAGAGCTTTGGTGTTTGTTATTTCCTGTGTGTCTGTTCACTGTTCCTGGTGACCAGGGCCCTCTAAGGGGAAAGTTGGAGGGGCATTACCTTAAAAAAAATCACTGTGCCTTTGAGTTGCTGTGTCAGAATTTATAGTCTGACATCCCTGTGCCTCAGAACTTCTAAGCAGCCCTAAGAAGTTGATTCCTCCAATATGTGTGTAAGTGAACAGAGTAGCTGATTTATACATCCCCAGGAGCCTAGGTATGTTGTCCTTGTGTCCAATAAATTCCTGTGAGCAGAAGTCAAACAGCATACATCCACCAAATGATCTCTAAACGCCTCTCCAAGCAAGGAAGACAGTAAAAGAAGATGAAAGATGGAGCAGGGAAAAAATCCAGGAAATTCTGTATGAACTTAAGGACTAAACTTAACCAGGTACAACTTTGAGCCATGATTTCTTTCCTGGTCCATGAGAATTTACATGGGGTAGACCCACATGTGCCAAATATAAAACTTAGAAAATTGTAATAACCAGTATGAAATTGTTACTATTATTATCTTCTTTCTTATCTATGTAAAAACTTATCCAGCCTTCTATGTCTTCTAAGAAGGAGTGAAAATACTTTTATCTTATGTGTACAGCTAATCTGTTATTTTGCTAGAAAATAAGAAGCACTGCAAACAATGCTGATATTAGCTAATTTTGTAAAGAGGGGGCTGGGAGAGAGACACAAAGATGCTGCCATGAGACTCAACCATAATGAGTCTTAAGAAAAAGTGTTCGTTTCTCTCTTGGGCTATAATTGCAGCAGACAGGCAACCTCTGTTCCACATAGCCACCTAGAGATGAGAGATGATGATAAAACTGCTTCTTCCACGTGTGGCTTCCAAGCTCACTTTGTTTTTGCTATCCCAGCCATCAGGAGGGTAGAAACCAGGTCCAGATATTCACGAAAGGCAACTCACCTACCTCATTGCCAACCACCTTCCGTTGGTATCAGTTCAATCACATGTCTGCACCGTTAGTCCCTCATTGGGGACTGGGGAATGGGCCATCTTAGTGTAGACAGATCTCTGCTGTAATGAAAGAGTAGAGAGAGGGCAGGGCATTCATGATCTGCGAGATGGAAAGAGGCTGAAGAGGAGGTGCATCTGTTAGTGTAGAAGACAATATATTCATACATAAATCTCAAACAATCTCACCTTTTATATGGAATATTTGGATAAAATAAATTTGTTATACTAAAACACTGTTCACTCATTCCAGCTTTAAGAAATCTTGGAATTTATACAGTTGAAGACGTCAAATTCTCTCCCCTGTCAAAACAAAGAGAAACTTTCTTCTGGATTTGGCCTTCATTCCTATGTCTGTTAAACCTTGACACTTCTAAAATAAAATAAAAAAAACATAAAAACACATAACATGATTAATGGTAAAAAAGAAGCATCTTTTACTATTTCATAGTTATTCGAATTTCTTCTGTAAAACACCTATTCATAATTTTTTTAGGTTTTTTATTACTTCTTTGAGAATTTTGTATAATAAGTTTTGACAATATTCACAGGCCCACCAGCTCCCCTCAAATGCATGCCCCTTCCATGCCCACCCAATTTTGTGCTGTCTCTTTTTTCACCCTTCAAGTCCAATTTGTGCTGCCCATACATTCGAGAATGTGTGGACATCATGAGTGCAGTCAACCGACCAGTGAAAACACTCAAGAAAAGCGATCTCCGTCCCCCAGCAGCCATCAGTTGCCTACAGTTCATCAGCTAGATGGGATTTCATGCCCACCTCCCGTCTCCGTGCTGGGGTTTGATCTGGCCTGGACCTGTACGGTTTTGTGCATGCTGTTATAACCACTGTGAGTTTGTCTATGCAGGTTGCGTTTAGAGAACACGATTTCCTCTACTCATCCACTGTCTGTGGCTCTTCCAATCTTTCTGCCCCCTCTTCTACAATGATCCCTGAGCCTTGGGAGGAGAGGGTGCAGCACAGGAGTTCCGTTTAGGTCTGAGCATGCCACAGGCTCTTAGTCTCTGCACCGTGGCCTGTTGTAGGTGTCTGTGTTACTCACCATCTACAGGACATAGAAGCTTCTCTGATGAGGGTTGGGAGATGTGTTGATCTATGGGTATAAGAATAAGTCATCAGGAGTCTGTTTACCCCTCCGCTTAGCTGATAGAATAATAATAGTGGGTTCTCCCTGTTACCTGACCAAGCAAGAAATAGGTAGGCATGGTTAGTCTTCTTTTTCTTCTGTTTTGTTTTGTTTTTTTGTTGTTGTTGTTTTTGGAGACAGGGTCTCTCTGTGTAGCCTTGGCTGTCCTGGAACTTGCTCTGTAGACAAGATAGGCCTCGAACTCACAGAGATCCACTTGCCTCTGCCTCCTGAGCACTGGGATTAAAGGCACTACTGCTCAACTTATGTATGGTTATTCTAACATATAACAAAACAGACTTCAAAACAGACCATTCACCTCTTTTGCCCAGTTTTTAAACTGTGTTTCTGGCCTTTTAAAATTCATATCAAGAATTTCTTTATATATATTTGGTGTCAATTTTTAAAGAGTATTATTCATTTTTTTGTGAAGCCATTTTTTAAAGATATATTTAATTAGTTATCCAACACCAAATGGTCAGCCCTGAAAACATACAAAGCAACATTATAAGAGTGAGCAGGTTATAGCCAGGAGTATGTGTTTGTGAGTATATGTGTGAGAATGTATATGTATGAGTGTATACGTGAGTGTGGGGGTGTATGTGTGTGTGTGTGAGAGAGAGAATGTATGTGAGTGAGAGTGAGAATGTGTGTGAGAGTGTGTGAATGTGTGTGAGAGTATTGTGATAGTGTGTGTGTGAGAGAATGTATGTGTGTGTGTATGTGTGAGAGTGTGTATATATGTGTGTGAGAGTGTATATGAGTGTGTCTGTGTGTGAGAATGTATGAATGTGTGTGAGAGTGTATGTATGTGAGTGTGTGAGAATGTGTGTGTGTGAGAATGTGGGGTGGTGGTGGGGTTTGTGTGTGAGAGTATGTGTATGTGAGTGTGTGAGACAATGGGTGTGTGCAGATACATATATGCATGTAACAACAATTAATGAAGAAAGAGAACATGAATTTGAAAGAGAGAAAGGATTATATGGGAGACTTTGGAGGGAAGAAAGGGGAACTAGAAATGGTATAATTATATTAATCTCAAATAAAAGAAGTAATTTTTCAAGATAGATTTATTTTCTTTTTATGTATACAAGTGTTTTGCCTAAATGTAGAATGTGTACAACATGCCTACCTAGTGCCCTTTGAGGCCAGAAGAGGGTCTCAGATCCCCTGGAACTGGAGGCAGAGATGGTTGTGAGCCATGTGGGTGCTGGGAATCAAACTTGGGCTCTCTACAAGAACAGCAAGTGGCCATAACTGCTAAACAGTCATCTCTCCAGCCCTTGAGGTGGTTTATTTATTTATTTTACATCCCGACTACAGTTTCTCCTCCCTCCTCTCACCCCAGTCCCTCCCCCAAACTCCTCCCTGTTCCCACCTCCTAATCCACTCCTCCTCTGTTTCTGTTTAGGAAAGGGCAGGGCTCCCATGAGTATCAACAAAACATGGCATAGCAAGTTGCAGTAAGACTGAGCACCTCCCCATGTATTAAGGCTGAGCAATGCAACCCNGTATGAGAAACAGGATCCCAAAAGCCAGTAAGAGTTAAAGACAGTCTGTACTCCTGCTGTTAGGAGTCCCAGAAGAGGACCAAGTTACACAACAGTAACATATTTACAGAGTACCTAGGTCAGTCCCATGTAGGCTTCTTGGCTGTTGGTTCGGTCTCTGTGAGCCCCTCGGATCCCAGGTTAGTTGTTTCTGTGGGTTTTCTTCTGGTGTCCTTGACTCCTCTGGCTCCTACAATCTTTTCTCCTCCTCTTCTGCAGGACTCCCTGAGCTCTGCCTAATGTTTGGCTGTGGATCTGCATCTGTTTCCATTAGTCACTGGGTGAAGCCTCTCTGATGACATTATTTGGGCTATGCACCAATCTATGAGTATAGCAGAAAATCTATGTGTATAGTAGATATCATTAGGCATCATTACATTGACATTTTCCCCCTCCAGTCATGTTTGGTTCTATCCTGTCTTTGGCTCACCCAATCCATGGGCCCTGGTACTCCAGGTAGTGTTGGGGGGCG
>LZPO01017430.1:50598-78276 GCA_001675575.1 Neotoma lepida
CTTGCTTCTCCTGCCAGCGGCTCATAGCGCCCCTCTCCTCTCCTTTCTTCTCTCCGTATATCTGCCTGGATTTCCTGTCTGCCTCTAAGCTGCCTTGCCATAGGCCAATAGAGTTTTATTTATCAACCAATCAGAGCAACATATATTCACAATGTACAAAAAGACATCCCACAGCAGGAGTCTCTTGGACAACCCTGACCAACAACTCACAAGAGGCCATCTCAAGACAAATGTCACATGTTCTCTCTATTCTGAGGCTCTTGACTCAAAATCTTTTTATGAGTATATATCCTAGAGTAATTGCAGAAACCCGGAAAGTAAAAAGAGACCATTGCTGGGGTGGGGGTGGTGGCAACAGAGAGGGGAATCGCGGGGTACAGGTGATCTGAATGGAAAAACGCAAGTTCTAATTAGGGAAGCAGAGANAGAAATACAGAAGGAGAGGAGGGTACAATAACAATAAAAATGTCTGAAAAGTCATAAGGAATCATACTATTAACTATCTACCTAAAAAAAATCACACAGGTGAGTCTTGTGTGAATATATGAATGAATGGATGAATGGATGGATGGATGGANGGACGGACGGACAGACAGAATTTAAATGAATTTTTCCCATTTGGTTGGCAATGCTCCCACTAAGAGCCAAAGGCAATCAACACGAACCCCAACATCAGGCATGAGTTATGTATAATTTTTAAAAGATCATTTTACTTTTTTTTTTNAAAGAAGTTGGTCAGATATCAAAGCATGTGCCAACGAGGCTGAGAGTCAGTTTTTTGGCAGGCTAAGGATCCAAATTAATAAAAACGCTGAGGCAAGAGATCTCTAGAAGGAATTAGAAAATCTCAGGGGTAATGCTGTTTGTCTAGATAATCTGGCAACAGCAAAGAGAGATGGTGAGGGCAGTGAGGGCGTCTGGCCTGGTTTTAACTTTTCTTCTACTGTCACCACCACCACACACACCCTAGTTCTGTTGATTTGNGGTTTTACTTCCCATCTTCATTTTGGCAGCATGTGTATCCACATGAGGTAACTGAAGACACTGAGTTCCCTGTGAATTTAACTGAAGCAAAGCAGACACAGTAACAAGGTATCTCTCAAAACTTGAAGTGCCCTGACTAAGCCTGGTNTCACTGCCCCCTTGGAGTTCATGTCATCACTTGCCNGCTACTGGGGCTCATATCTNGGGCTTTGTACAAATGTAAGGCCCATAACAAATGGCCTATCTCANATGACAATGGGTAACTCAACAGCCTGAACTCCAAATCAAGGCCCCACCCCCAACCCCTTGATTTGTGCTTTCATATTAATGGACCATACATGGAACCAGACCAGAGCTTGATAACTTTTTTAGTTTCAAAATGCTGCTATAACAAATTGTTCCACTTGGTGACTTACAACAGTACATATTTTCTAGCTCAGTTTTGGAGTTCAGAGGTCTGACAGGGATCTCAGCACACTCAACTCCATGTGTTGGGAGCACTATGCTCCTTCTAAAAGCTGTATGGGAAAATCTATCCTGAGCCCTTTCTAGATCCTGGAAACTACCCACAATTCTTGGCCAGTCACTGCTTCCTTATTTTCCTTGTAACAATTAGTGGAGTCTTCCTCATGCTGTGTCTCTCTAACTCTGCGTCCATCCCCACATCCCCTGACTCCTCTCTGCTTTNCTTGTAAAGACTCTTGTGATTACACTGTGTTCATCCAGATATAAGAGCATTTCCTCATCTCAGTATCTGTGACTTAATCTTGTCTTNGAGGACCCTTTGATTATGTGAGGTAATACAGTCACAGGCTCTGAGGATTAGGACATAAACATGTTATGGAGGAGGTAGAACTGAAGCAACATTCTACCTACCCAAAGGACCCTCCGTGCCAGATGTGGGGCTCTTCCTGTAATCCCAGTGTAGGGGAGATGGAGGCAAGGGAACTGGGAGTTCACATTCAACCTTGACTACACAGTGAGTTCTAGGCCAGCCTCAACAATATGAGATCATGTCTTTAAAATAAATAAATAAATGAATGAATGAATGAATGAATGAATGAATACCTTCCAAAAATTGATCTAAAGAAACGCTGAGAAGGAAAAACAAAAAAAGGGGGCAGTAGTGGTGCATGCCTTTAATCCCAGCACTCAGGAGGCAGAGGCAGGCAGATCTCTGAGTTTGAGGCCAGCCTGGTCTACAGAGTGAGTTCCAGGAGAGCCAGTGAGAGGACCAAGCAGATTCCGTAACAGGCTGGTCAGTCTTCTCTCAGAGATCAGGCCTCAATTTCAGTTTCCTGAGACTGAGCAAGCAGTTTCTGGGAGGGCCATGAACAAAAGACAATTAATCACTGATGCCCCTGTCAGCAGGGACAGGGAGATAGGATGAACCAAACCTGGGCCACTGAGTCAGGCCCCACAGTCAGTATGTGCTAGGCCAGCCAGCCTCCACAGCAGCTCAAGGACAAAGCCTGGGACTTGTCCAGGCCTGTCCCAAAATGAATTAACCGTAGCCCTGACAAACCCCCAACTAACCCTAGCCAATTAAAAGTTACTAACATGATCACCACTTGCATAAACCAATCCTGAGTCTGTTCCTATATAGTCTGTCTGTAGACCCCAAGACCCTTCCTTGCTTTATCCCCTATAAAAGCCCTGCCCCATTGCTACTCAGGGTCTCTCCTGCTCCACTGCTGCATCAGACAGATGGAGAGGACCAAGTTAACTCGAAATAAAAACTCTTTGCTTTTTCATTGGATTTGGTCTCTTTGAGGGTCCGGGCTCTGGGCACAACAGCCAGGGCTGCTATACAGAGAAACCTTGTCTTGTGGGGGGGGGTGACGGACACACAATAAATCCCTGTATCTACCCTAGGGCTAGATCCTTATACTGCTGATGTTGGCAATGGTGGTGGAAGAGGTGAAGGAAGGTATGGAAAGCATGGTGTGCCTCTGGGTGAATAAAATGGGAAAAGACTTAACTTGTCACTTAATTTAGGGGTTGGAGAGATGGCTCACCAACTAAGAGCTGCTCTTGTAGAGGACCTGACTTCTGCTCCCAGCACCACATAGCAGCTTATGACAGTCTGTAACTCCAGGGGATGTAGTGCCCTCTTCTGGTCTCCTTTCTCAAGCACCAGGCATATATGCAAGGAAAAACACTCATACATGTAAAATAAAAATGAATAAATCTTTTTAAAAACACATTTATATTAAAACGAGTCTAAAACAGCAGTTCTCAACCTGTGGGGCTCAACCCCTTTGGGATTCCAATGAACCTTTCACAGGGGTCACCTAAGACCATCCTGCAAGTCAGGTATTTACATTATGACTCACAACAGTAGTAAAATTAGTTATGAAGTAGCAACAAAAATAATTTTATGGTTGGGGATCACCACAACATGAGGATCTGTATTAAAAGGTGGAAGTATTAGGAAGGTTAAGAACCACTGGTCTAAAATACAAACATTGCATGATTTTTTTTTAATGACTTGAAGAAATTTTGTTATTGGNGTTGTTTGCGGGGCAGGGTAGAAGGAGTTGTTTTGGTTTAGTTTGGTTTGATTTTTTGGGAACAGGGTTTCATTATGTTGCCTAGGATGGCTTCAAAATGATGAACTCAACTGATGCTCCTGTCTCCATCTCTCAGCAGCTGGGACTATAGATGCGCAGCACTGTACACTGTTTTGAAGTTTCACTGATCCTTTCAGGATATACTTCCACTGGGATATGTTTGTGATCCTTTGCTGACATGAGTTCTAGATGAAGAGGTTGAAAAGACTCCCTTAAATGGTCAAGAAAGACAGAATCTGACCAAAGAACACCAGGGAACAACTGGTAGAATTTGTAATTATGTAGCACGTGGTCACCATGAACCCACACACAGACACATGAACACCAGCAGTTCTCTTGAAATGACTGACCTGCTATCTAAGTAAAAACAGGACAAAAAGTGTTTTTCCCATGCAAGGCTTTGCAAATTGTAATGCCCTCACCTCAAGGAAGAACCAGACCTTCTCAAATCAAGGTCTTTAGTTACTTAAACACTTGGCTTGCTGTATTTATTGATCATAAGTGTTCATCTGATCAGTTTTCTACTTCAAGTTTTTTTTTTCAAACATTTAAAATGTGCATCTTGTGCTTGCCTAGGCTTGATCTCCAGAAATGGCAAAAATTAAAAATCTTGATCTTGCCTATTTCAAATCAAGGAGGCAATTTAGGCAAAGCTCTAATTTAGCATGTAAATGAATCTTGATGATTCCACTTACAGATCCTATTTCGTAGAACATATTTCCTTAATGCTTTGCTTCTGAAAAATATACTTTAAAATTATATATGCATCACTACTTTAAGCTAAGTTACCTGACTTGAAGATGTGCCATAGGAAACAAAGCTAATTATCAAAGTGCTTAGATCAGAAAGTCTTAGAGAGAAGAGACGGGCAGTGTAAAGTGTGATATTATCTATATANTGGATAACTTTATTTAAATTAGTAATGGGAAAAGGTGCCAAGNAAAGCATGGTTAGTGCTGTGTAANCATGTTTTTCCTTCATAGGGCAATAATGATCCAGAAGTATGTTCAAAATGAGCATTAATCAGCATAAAGCATTTGCACAATATGGAAGCCCCAGAATTTCTTAGTTGATGGAGTACCTTTATAATCACATAACCTTAGAGCTAGTAATGTAACCCACAAACACCTCCCTGGGACTAGTGTTGAGGAAAAAATAGTAGAAAGAGCTCTCTTGGGTCTTGTTCAGTGGTTAAGACTGTATACTGCTCTTCAAGAGGAATGGAATTCAGTTTGTAATAACCATATCAGGCAGCTCCAGGGAATCCATCTTTGCAGCCTGCTCGGGCACCCACACTCACATACACACACATGCACACACACACATACACATGCACACACACTCACATTCACACACATGCACACACACACATACACATGCACACACACATACACATACACACACACTCATATTCACACACATGCACACACACACATACACACACAAAAAAATTTTTACCTAAAAAAAAAAAGAATGCTCTCAGATGTTTTGAGTGTTGTAAAAATTTTCATCTCATGGTGCTGGAGAGATGGTTCAGTGGTAAGAGCACTGAGTGCTCTACCAGAGAAACCAGGTTCCATTCCCACCACCACATGGCAGCTCACAACTGTCTGTAACTCCAAGATTTGACACCCTCACACAGACATACATGCAGGCAAAACTCCAATGTATATAAAATGAAAATAAATTATTAAAAAAATTTTCAGCCGGGCGGTGGTGGCGCACGCCTTTAATCCCAGCACTTGGGAGGCAGAGGCAGGCGGATCTCTGTGAGTTCAAGGCCAGCCTGGGCTACCGAGTGAGTTCCAGGAAAGGCGCAAAGCTACACAGAGAAACCCTGTCTCGAAAAAACCAAAAAAAAAAAAAAATTCATCTCTTAAGCATATGTTAAATATATTCAAGTCTTCTAAAAATTAGATGGNTTTGATTTCTTGAGGGAGAATGGGGACTTAAAAAGGATAGATGATTTTTTGAAACAAAACGAACCCACTGAAATTCATGTATAACCTCCCTGTATAGAAAATAATTCTAGGCAACACAGAGATAAGAAGCCATATATATAGACACATGATATTTTCAAACAAAGATAGCCTACCCCTACACATATTAAGAGTTTGAATGTAGGTTGAAGAATATTGAGTAGGGCTACTGCCTAAAGTATATCCAAGTCCATCACCAAGACCTGAAATTTAGTATTCATTTAGTCATGTTAANCTTTTTTTCATTAATGCAAGCACAATAAAGTATTATGTTATTGATGACTGTGAATTATTAAAATATCCCTAATGTACTGGTTTTTACATTTTTAAGTAATCCATTTTTACTATAACATCAAATAATAGATAGATGGAAATAAAAGATTAACAATTTCTNTATTCCTTCTCAACCTTATTGCTCAATACTTTACTGACTGCCCAAATTAATTAACTGATTAGTAAGCCAAGCATTTTCTAAACTGTGGATACAGCAATAAGCACAACAAAATCTCTGTCCTCGGGGACAAATATTCTGTGAGAACCAAAAGAGCAAGCAATAAATAAAAGATGCAGAAAGCGGGGGCTGGAGAGATGACTCAGGTTCAGAGTGCTTCCTGCTCCTCTAGAAGACCAGAATTTGGTTCCCAGCACATGTCAAGTGGCTCATAATTACCTATAACTCCAGCTCCAGGGGATCCAATGCCCTCCTATGGCCTCCATGGGCACCCTCACACACATGGCACAAAGTCACCCAAGCATACACACAGACACATTAATAAAAATAAAAAACAGGAAGCTGGATGATGGCTCAGCGGTTAAGTAAGTGCACTTGTAGTTTTTGCAGAAGACCCAAGTGTGGTTCCTAGTACCTACATGATGGCTCACTACCATCTCTAACTCCAGTTCCAGGGGATCTGATATCCTTCTCTGACCTCCTTTGCTACGAGGCATACACCACACACATATATATCTAGGCAAAACTGCTGTGGGATGTCTTTCTGTATGCTGTGAAAATGTGTTGCTATGATTGGTTAATAAAGAAGCTGCTCTGGTCTATGGCAAGTCAGGTTATAGCTAGGCAGGAAATCCAAGAGAGAGGAAGAAGAAAGGCAGAGGTGGGAGAGATGCCAGCTGCCGCCAAAGAAGCAGCAAGATGCCAGTAGACCAGTAATGCCACAGCCAAGCGGCAACTTACAGATTAATAGAAATGGGTTAAGTTACAAGAGCTAGCTAGCAAGAAGCCTACTATAGCATTGCAATTGGTAATTAATATTGAGCCTCTGAATGATTATTTTATAAGTAGCTGAGGGACCACAGGGCCATGCGGGACTGGAGAAACCTTCCAGCTACATTCAAAACATTTATACATATAAAAGAAACATATTTTAAAAATAAACAAAAATAACTTTTTTCAAAGATGAAAAAGACAGCCAGGCAATGGTGGCACAGACGTTTAATCTCAGTACTCTGGAGGCAGAGGCAGGCAGATCTCTAAGTTCAAGGCCACCCTGGTCTACAGAGTGAGTTCCAGGACAGCCAGGGCTACATGGAGAGACCCTGTCTCGAAAACCAAAAAAAAGCAACAACAACAAACACATGTATGTACATATATATGTTTTATACACACACACACAAACACAATTGAAAGGACCTGCATACTTTGGGGTGCTCNAAAAACAGATAAGGGATCCAGGGAGTCCTAAGAGGGAACATTTGAGCAAAGACCTGAATAAGCTAAGCAGAAGAAAACGTATTCCAAACATAAGTAACAACAACAAAAATTCAGAAGACAGTATGCAAGAAGCAGAATGAACAAGGAGCAGTGTTCTTATTCCTTTATTAAAACTCTGCATTTACCCTGTATAGTTGGAACTACCTAGTAGATACAGTTAAATTCATTCATTCTATTTATTTCTGGTTTCTAGGGATTTTCAAAGCATTAGCTTTTGTAAGTGATTTCCATGGTTCCAAATTCAAGAATACAGAGCAGTATTCAAAAGTCTTTTTTCTGGAGCTAGACATAGTGAGTTCCAAGATAGATGTAGAAAAATCTAGAAAGATATAGAAAAACTCTGTCTTGTAACACGAATTGCTAAACGGTCTTATTAATAAAAAACCCAGAGCCAGGTATTGAGGTAAAAGCTGAAAGATCAGAGAGCAAGCAAGCCACGTCTTACCTCTAGGAAATCCTCAGCCAAAAAGAGAGCTACTTCCTGTATACTCACACCTATATACCTTTCTGTGCCCTGCCATCTTACGTCCTCTCTCCGCCCAGCTCTATCACTTCCTGTCTGTCTGTATGAACCTCTATGGTTAACTAGTACTGGGATTAAAGGCGTGTACCACCACGCCTGGCTTTTCTATGTTTAATATAGTGGCTGGCTTTTTCCTCTGATCTCCAGGCAAGCTTTATTTGATAGAGCACAAATAAAATATCACCACATTCCAAGACAGCCAGAGCTATGTAGAGAAACTCTGTCTCAACTACAACAAAGTTTAGTTTCTGTTCTTGTTTCCTCCAACCTACTATTCCCTTCATAGATAACTATGAACCTCCTAGCAGTTCATGGTAATCCTTGGCTACACAGGAAGTTCAAGGCCAAAATAAACGAGACCTTGTCAGGAAGGAAAGAAGGAAGGAAGAGAGGGAGGGAGGGAAGGAGAGAGGGAGGAAAAGAAAGAAGAGAGAGAGAATGAGAAGGAGGGGGACAGACAGGGGAGGAAAGGGGGGAGGGAGGAAAGAAGAAAAGAGAAGAGAGAAAGTGAGAGTGAGCGTCTAAGAGAGTGTGCAGGCTGGTAAGAATGTGGCGAGACTGGAAACCTTGTATTTACTGTAGAAATATAAAATGGTACAGCCACTGTGAAAAATAGTATATCATTTTTAAGTACAATTATTATACAATCCAGCAGTATTTCGTGGTATTTGCCCAAGAGTTCAAGGTGGAGACTCAAATGGGTATTCTTACATCTGTGTTCATAGCAGCATTATTTACAATAGCCAAAAGGTAGAAGCAACCCAAATGTCCACCACCAATGAATTGTTAAGCAAGTGTAATACATGCATACATATATACATGGATATTATCCAGCTGTATAAAAGAGGAATGTTTTTACACAGGCCCCAACCTGTATGAACCATAAAGACATCTGCTATGTGAAAGAAATCAGTTATTAACCAGGTGCTGTGATGCACACTGGCGATCCCAGCACTCTCAAGGCTGAGGTAGGAGGATACAAAGTTCCACACCAGTATGAAGTATATAACTAGATCCAATCTTAAAAACACAAAACCATGGGGCTGGAGAGATGGCTCAGAGGTTAAGAGCACTGGCTGTTCTTCTAGAGGTCCTGAGTTCAATTCCCAGCAACCATATGGTGGTTCACAACCATCTCTAATGAGATCTGGTGNCCTCTTCTGGCCTGCAGGCAGAACACTGTATACATAAATAAATAAATATTAAAAAATAAACACACACAGAAAACANGAACTTCAGGAAACGAAGGGTATGCTGTGAGATGGCTCCGTGAGGCAAGCTGCTTGCTCGCCTGTTGTTTTATGTTTTTCACTCTTTTTTTGAGGGGCCNGCCACCCAGCTCCCAAATAAATTCACACATGGAGGCTCCTTATTATTTATGAAAGCACAGCTTTAGCTTGGCTTAGTTTCTAGCCAGCTTTCCTTAACTTACCCCATCTACCTTTTTGCCTCTGGGCTTTTNTCGTTCTCTTACTTCTGCACATCTTACTCTTTCTTACTCTTGGCTTGCTGTATAGCTCGGTGGCTGACCTTGGAGTCCTCCTCCTTCTCTGGCTGCAAGATCTCTTTCCCAGGTTTCTCCCTCTCTCTCTGCATGCCAGCCCCGCCTCTCCTTTCTCCTGCCTTGCTCTTTCTTTATTAGACCATCAGGTGTTTTACACAGGCACAGTAACAGCTTCACAGATGCAACAAATGCAAATGCATTTGCAACAAATGCAACATAAACAAAAGTAACACACCTTAAAATAATGTTCTACTACACTCACCCCTAAGCCTGATGACCTGAATTCAACCCTGGGATCCACACACTGGAAGAAGAGTACTGACTCCCTCAAGTTATTCTCTGACTTTTACAGGCACACTGTGGCATCTGCATCCATACATATGCATATGCCTGCCCCTACATAAGTAAGTAAATACATGTAATAAAAAATTAAAAGAAACAGCAGCTAGTTACAAAAAGACAAATAGTGTATGACTTGTATGAAGGACCTAAAGTAGTCAAGTTCACAAAAACAGCTGCAGAGAGGGCCATGGGACACACCATGATTTAAACATTCAGACAGAGCAAATTATATTTTTATATTTAGGACTATATCATATACATACATGAATTTGAAAAAGACAGGGAGTTGAGTATGTAGGAGGGTTCAGGGGAAGGAAATGGGGGAGGGAAACTATGCAATTATAGTCTCAAAAAATATTTTAAAAAATCTATAACAAGACCAGAAGTTCAACAACAGCCATTTATCTGAGACAGTCATCTGATTTGTTCAAAGNTACCAAAAATAGGTGCTGAATAGATATTGAAGAACGTTAAGACACTTTTTAGTCCAAAATTATGGTACATTATAATCTCTTAATTCTTCCAATTACAAAGGTGGAAGAAAGCCAAGCACAGAGGCAAACGCCTCTTATCCCAGCACTTGGAAGACAGAGGCAGGAGATCTCAGTGAGTTGGAGGCCAGCCTGGGCTACATAGTTCCAAAGCACTTGAACGCTCATTTGGTTATCCCAGTACTTCTAATCAGGCNCTCCTTCTGAGGAAGGATTAGCTGTCTTTAAACACCCTTTTCTGGGTTCTTTTAAAGAAATAATCCCGCTGGACCTGCTGGTGCAGACCTGCAATCCCAGCTACTTGGAAGGCTGAAACAGGATCACAGGTTCAAGGCCTGCCTGGGCAACTCACCCTGTCTGTAATAAAAGTGAACAGAGGGTTGGCTTGTAACTCTGTGGTAGGCAGAACCCCTGTCTGGCACGTTCAAGGTCCAAGGCTCAGTCCGCCATGGCGGAAAGAGATTAAGAAATTATCTTCACCGTTAGCAACACTAACAATGCCGGGGGTCGCCTTCGGTGAGCTCTTTTTCATTTCNCTGCCCGCCAGCCTGTTCCCGAGCGCCTGTCATTGTCTTCCGCTCTTGGATACCAATAAAGTTATTACAAAGTGACCTTGAGCGTCTTCCCCCGCCTTCTCCATCCGGGTGCTGCGGCGGGGATAAGAGCCGTACCGCGCCTGCGCGCCCAGCCCCACTGCTTCGACCTCTGCCGCCGCTGTCGCCGCCGCCGCCTCGAGAGGTAAGCGGAGGTAAGCGGAGGGCGCGGGGCCGGGGCGGAGCGGGCCGCTGGGCCCCATCCACCGGGCTTGCACCTCCCGGGCACGCGGCCACTCCGGCGGCCTGCGCGGGGGGCCCTGGGGACCCGGGGTGGGAAGGGCAGGCCCCTGGGGACACTTGACCTTAAGCCTCTTCACTCTGCAGAGAGGAAGCGGGAGAGGAGCCCACGTCGCCTGTCACCCACATCCACGCCGCGCCGCCAGGAGGAAAGATGTTCGCCTGCGCCAAGCTCGCCCGCACCCCCGCTCTGGTGCGTAACCCAGGCCTAGCGCACACGCGGAGGGACCGGCTCTCCGTCACCCTTGCCCCGATGTCCTCTCCTCCCTCCCTTCCCAACCCTGGGGCCCGCAGACCGTCCCCGCCGTGCGTCCCCCGAGGCCCGTCAGGCCCACTCGGCGTAGGTCACAGCCTCCTTCCTCCTTGAGCGCGCCCCTCCCCCACCTCCCGGTCCCTGCGGAGTTGGGGTCGACGCGAAGGTCGGGGTACTGGGAGTTAGGAGGGTGCCGCTGAGGCCTAGCTGCCTCTGCAGCGCTTCCCATGCGTGTCTGTAGGTCAAACTGGCCGCTGCAGAGGGAGGGACTTTGCTTCCCTGTGTGGGCGGAGAAAGGTGGTGGAGGAGCCCTGACGCTTTCTTTCTCGAGATTCTAAGTCTGAATCTAAAGGATTTGTCCTAGAGAATCAGGTCCTGGTTCTGAAGGGATTTTCCGTGACCTTAGTGTCCTGGACACTCAAGGGCAGAGAAGCCAGAATGCAACATGTCCTTATAGTGAGAGCATTTCACTGATTGTTAAGCTGCCATCGAATTGCTTAAACTCTGTAGTAAATTTATGATTAATGGGCATTTAGGAATACTTTGGAAATGCTGGGAGCTCTGTTAACTGCTGGGCTATTTTAAATGACAGCATTCATAGTGACACTCCTAATATTGTTGTTAGCCCATATAAACTTACTTGACTTACAGCATTAAACTTACTGAAACTTCCACAGCACCACCCAGTCAGTTTTTAACTAACTGTTCTTAGGATTTTAACTCACAAATAGGTTAGATAGCAGGTTTTACAATTCATTAGCATGAAGTGTTGTTGAGTTAGCTTTGTGTATTCAAAAGGACCAAACAGCCAAGATAACTGTGCAGATAAATAAAAATCTCTGCTCGTTTTCTCTTGTGCTTTCTCCTTTAGAATATTCTTTATACTTGAAATGTTTCCTTTCCTTCCATTAATAGATCCGAGCTGGATCCAGAGTTGTGTATAGACCAATTTCTGCATCAGTGTTATCTCGACCAGAGACTAGGACTGGAGAGGTAAGTGGTAATAGTAGAAATTAGGAAACACTGCCAAATAAATTTACAAATTTGTTATAGTGAAGGTGAATTTAAGTCTATAGTTTTGAGTTATCTGTATTTAAGATTAAAATAGTCAGGACTATCAAAAAGATTAGCCTGCTCTGTTGAAAAACATATTCACATACTCTGTTTCATAATTGTTAACAACCCTAGAAGTGATAGATTGTTAATTATCTTATACAAGATAAGTATTATTCCAAGCTCTTGGTTTTCTTTTTCATTGTGCCATGCAATTATTCATTCATACCAAGCTACAATATAACAAAGTTACCGTTTTGGCACTACAGTAGTTAAAATAGATGTGATGACTGAATTGACCTTTGCCTTATTTCCTGTTCCCAGGGCTCTACAGTATTTAATGGGGCCCAGAATGGTATGTGTCAGCTGATCCGAAGGGAGTTTCAGACCAGTGTAATCAGCAGAGACGTTGATACTGCTGCCAAATTCATTGGTGCGGGTGCTGCAACAGTAGGAGTTGCTGGTTCTGGTGCTGGTATTGGAACAGTCTTTGGCAGCCTTATCATTGGTTATGCCAGGTAATCACCTCTGTCCCAGAGTAAGTTAGAGAAACCGTGGGAAGCTGTAATTGGAAATAGGAAAGTAGTGAAATAGTAGTAGCTCCTTTGAAGTGTCTTGCATTATATTTTGTGAGCTGTGTGCAGTAGTCACTTAAAGAGATGAGAAGGTAAGGGCATAAGCCTGTAACCCCAACCAGCCAGGAGAGAGGCAAGAGGATCACAAGTTTGAGGCCAGCCTCAAGAATATACGGACCCCCTCAGAATGGGTGTAAACTAAGCATTTATATTTGCATACAAAGATGGCTCCCTAACTTTATGTCACATGATTAGGGGTGGGTAATAAAAAGAATTTGAGAGACAGAAGCAGAGTAGTGGAGGGAGATAGCACCTCCGTAGAACTTTGTAGTTTGCAAAGATCCTCATACTGGGTATCTGATTCTTTACCATTTACCAGATGCTGATGTGAGTATCTCAAAGTAACAGTCACCTGTGTTGTGTCTCTTCTAGAAACCCTTCACTGAAGCAGCAGCTGTTCTCATATGCTATCCTGGGATTTGCCTTGTCTGAAGCTATGGGTCTCTTTTGTTTGATGGTTGCTTTCTTGATCTTGTTTGCTATGTAACAGAAATTACTGCCTGAAATGTTGGCATTCATAGTAATTACGGATGTAATTCTGTGTATCTGACTGTGACTCCAAAAACCGTAGTGCTGGTGTCATGGAAATGTACGTTATTTCCAAAGTCATTTCATTAAAGATGAAAACTTTAATTTTTGCTGTGATTTATCTAATTTTGGGTCATCATAAAGATGATACATTGAGGCAGATGGTTGTCTGGGTCAGAGGAAGATAAAGCAGTTACCCTGGGTTTGAGAAGGCACTGCATGTGATTTTTATGGGGATTCTCTTATGTGGTGTTCTGCAGAATGTAATTTATGGGGCTTTTGTTTCTTAATGTAAAGGAGAAATATTTTAGTTCTTTTTTGAGCTTCTTTGAAACATGATTAATACCACATCTAAATAGTTTTGTATTTTTAAAGNTAACCGTGTTTCTAGAATCGCCTTCCAAGTGGGTGTGGCCACCCTTACATTGGTGGATCTGAAAAGAAATCCTGTCAGCTTGGAAGTGGTTACCGAGAGGGAATGTGACATTTTTTTTTTTGTCTGAACGCCCCACATTAAGCAGTTCTGTGTCTACAGTAAATAACTATGTCTTCTGAGAAGGGACCCAATCAAACTGGCAGCTAGTTTCTTATTTAAACAAGCCTCTTTTAAGAAGTAGTCCCAAAGTTGCTGAAACACACGTGCTGCCTTGGATTGGAATTCTTAGGAATGACGGTTGAGCTGGGGTCTGCTCCAGTACTGCGTGCTGCTTCTTGCTCCGACTTTTCCTAGTGAAAGGAAGTAGTGCTGCCGTGGAAAGACTGTTCTTGACCTAGCAGTAAACTGTTGTCAGATTGACATCCAAGTTTCTGGTTTGGGTAGAAGATAGTGGAATGTGGGAGGGCAAAAGGGACAAACAGAATGNTGCATGAATAACNAAAACCACTACTTCGTATGCTAACTAAACAAAAACAGCTCTAAAATAAGGTTTAGGCTTTGGGGTTTTTTGAAGATGTAGAGAATTAGGACAAAGGGGCTCTTTCACTGTAGTGCCTTCTGCCTAGGTTGGTTTCAGCTGAGAACAAGAATTGCTGAAGCATAGTGGGAAGCTTTCCCTCAGCATCACCGAGGTGATTGTCTAAATTAACCAGTAGTCTTCTGGCCCTGAGACCTGGCAATCTGCATTGGGAAATAGGTTTCCTGGGTAGCTTTGTACATAGTGTTGGAGAACCACTATTGAGACATAGCCTTGCTTATAAAAACAACAAACAAATCCCAAAGAGCAGGAGCAGGATTGCTTTTAGTTCATTATTCATCCAGCCTATCACATACAACAGTTTTGGAAAAACAAGTTTTCAATCACTAAAAGGGATGAAGGCGCCACTGTAGGTAACACCAGCAATCCCTGGTGGTCGGGAGGCTGAGGCAGGATTACCACAGGAATTGATACACAGTCAACACTGAAAAAAATGCTAAGTGAGCCAGGTGGTGGTGCTCTTCTCTAATCCCAGCCCTCGGAGGCAGAGGCAGGCGAATCTGAGTTTGAGGCCAGCCTGGTCTACAGAGCCAGTTACAGGACAGCCAGGGCTACACACAGAGAAATCCTGTCTTGAAAACTGCCCCCCAAANGAGAAAANTGCTAAATGAAGTAGGCCAGACACAGAAGACCATGAGTATATGATTCCGTTTTTATAAAATAGATNAATTTGTAGAGATTAAGCTGATTAGAAGTTACTGGGAACTCTAGGGACAAGGGAAGGTGGGTGACTGCCTAATGGTTGTAGAGTTTAATTTTGGGTGAATGAAAATGCTCTAGCACCAAATGGTTGAACAAGATTGTAAGTGTACTAAGTCATCAACTTGTACACGTTTTAATGGTTGACATGGTAAATTTACATGTATTTTACAACTAAGTTCCCGTACTATGTAACAAAATAGTAAAGTTGTAACAATGTTTAAATCATAGGGAAATACTTAGAAGAATTAATCTGTTCCAAGTTCATTTTAAATAAAATCAGTCTTGTTAAAGACTTATCCATGGTGGGTGGTCAAAGAAATGTGCAAACATTGATGCTGGAAGAGCTGCCTCTGCTGGAGGAATCCCAAGTATAAAAGATCCCTGTACAGGAGCGAGTGGCACAGCTTCAGTTTACTGAGCAAAAGGACTAAGTCTTTACAAACTGACTTAGAACTAGAGGCTGTTTTACCTACATGGGAGGAATATTGTGTACCATTTTGCTGTTTTTTGAGACAAAGTCTCACTAGGTAACCCAGTGCTCCTGCCTCAGCATCCCAAGTGCTCTGGTTACAGATGTGTGCACCACTGCAGCTAGCCCTTCTGTGCTCTGGAGGTTGGACATTACATGCTAGGCAAGCGTTGGAACACAGAGCTACAACCTTAACTGCACCACTTTTGTAACAAGTACCACTTCTCCTAGTTTATGAGCTTTGAAACAAGTACTGAAAGGAAATACTTTTTAATAACTTAATTTCAGAATGGAGGCTAATAGAGATGTTACTTTCATACCAACCAAACATGAAATGAAGCATTTTCTCTGCTGAGAATACTAGGCTTATTTTAAAATTCCCAATAGACAAGAGCACCCCAGAGCACTGGAATACCAGTTCAACTCAGAATGTTGTTCCTGGGTGTATTGCAGATTTTTTTTTTTTTAAAGATTTATTTATTTATTATATATACAGAAGAGGGTGCCAGATCTCATTACAGATGGTTGTGAGCCACCATGTGGTTGCTGGGAATTGAACTCAGGACCTCTGGAAGAACAGTCAGTGCTCTTAACCTCTGAGCCACCTCTCCAGTCCCAGTATTGCAGATTTTTAATCTTGCTTTTTATTTGGTATTATGTTTTTCTGTAATAGAGATATCTGGGGAGGAGGGTGATCTTCAGAACTGGGAACCAAACCTGGGCCTTGTGCATGTTAGGCAGGCATTCCGCTGAGTTACACCATTGCCTTGAAATACAGTATTTTTAATGTTTTGCTGATTAACTCAATATTAGTTTGAGTATGAAATTAACTTTGAACTAATAGGAAACTTGTTATCTAGCAGTACACTCTCGACATGTATTTGATTAAAATTAAAACAGGTGAATTTCATGTAAGTGGCAGAAGAGGTGAGAAGTTTAGAAGGAGTAGGAATCNTTTTCCAATGAAGAGATCACTTGAAAAACACTGCTTGTCTACATCTGATGCTAAACCTTGAATAGTATGAGAACAGTCCAGAAGAAGAAAGCATATCTATCACCTAGTGAATAGCATAAGGGAAGGTAAAACAGCCAAGCACTGATAAAAGAAAAAATTTTCCTGGAAATAGTGTAAGCCAGAGCTAAAAGGGAGGCTGGGACCAAATTATGTAAACTAGCAGGCATGAGAGTTTTTATCATGTGCTCACAAACAGCCATTCAAAATTCGGAGCTGTGTTTTAGAATTGTTAAAAATGAAGTCAGTGCCAGTGGTTACTAGTAGATCTCCTAGTGATAAATAGGTGTTGTGTGACAAGACTTCTCCTGGAGAGATGTACACACATCTACACCCCAGATTGGGAGCCCACTACAGACCAAGGTATGGATACCACCAAGACTCCAACTTGGTAAATCAATGTGAGTTTTATTGGGATTAACTTAGAGGAATATGGGTGACTTACAGGATCAGAAATGACCCAGAAGACAGCTGCATCACCAAAACCCACCCCAGCACCATGGCAGCTCACAGAGGTGGAGACCTGGAGCTCACCGCAGGGTTTCGGATTGTTTACCTTCCTGTTTAAGGAGCTCCCCTGCAGGATGGATGTTTCAAATCTCCTAGGAAACTGTTACACAACAGAGGGCTTACTTAGTATAGGATGGTGGCCATGATAATTTTAAAGAATCTTCAAAGGACTGAAGAGATGGCTTAGTGTTTGAGAGCATTTATTACAATAGTGAACTGTTGTAGAGGACCAGAATTCTATTCCCAGTCCCTATGTGAATCCATGGGGGTTCACAACCATCTGTAACTTCAGTTCCAGGGAGATTTGAAGCCCTCTTCTGACTTCTGCAGACAAAAAGGACACATGCGGTGCACATACACACACAGGCAAAAAATTCATACGTCTAAGATCATTTTTTTTTTAATTTTTAAAATTCTTAAAAGTAAAAATCTCCATTGGGACTTGCCTAGATCTCTGGAGCCAGTCAGGAAAGGTGAGGATGTCCATTCCCCATCTATTGAGTGCTACTCCTTATGAGAAAGCCTTCACATGTACACTGCCAACACTCAGAACAAGCAGCAAATAAAAATCAACTAATTTCCCAAATTATATAGCCGTTGTTTAGTAGTACCAGGATGTAAATTCATAACTTCCTTGATTTCAGAGCCCATGCTCTAATTTGCAATGTGACTATTTTAGGGGTGCTAAGAAGAAATTGATTTGGGGAAATAAAGAATTTTGATTTTTGTATAATTTTAAATGAGATAGAATCTTACAGGTGAACTTGGTCCTGTACAGAGAAGAATGATTTATAGTGTGCCTAAAAGCTGTGAATAAAAGTTCAGAGCATGGGGTCTGAGTAGTGGCTCAGTTAAGAATGCATTTCTCATGAGGAGGACCCAAGTTCAATTCCCAATACCTGCAAGAGGCTGCTCACAACCGCCTCTAGCCCCACCTCTGGAGGATCCAATGTCTTCTGGTCTCTATAGGTACTACACTCATGTGCACAAATCCACACTCATACACACAATTTTTTTCTTTTTAGGACAGGGTCTCATTATGTAGCCCTGGTAGGCCTGGAGCTCCCTATGTAGACCAGGCTAGCCTCGAACTCACAGAGATCCAGCTGCCTTCACCTCCTAAGTGCTGGGATTAAAGGCGTGTGCCACTTACTACACCTGGTATAATTTTTTCCAATGTGCAGAGCAGCAGAACCTACCCCAGGTAGGTAAGAAATTTGTAGCAAACCTAATTACCCTAGTTTGGTGAATAGCAACAGTGTTGGGAATCGTGTCAATGGATATGAAGAAGGTGGTCACTGGTAAAAGAAATGACAAAAACTCAAGGGAGATGCACACACATAAACAAAATGACCTGGCCGGGCAGTGGTGGCGCATGCCTTTAATCCCAGCGCTCCAGAGGCGCCAGCCTGGTCTACAAAGTGAGATCCAGGACAGCCAGGGCTACATAGAGAAACCTTGTCTCAAAAAACAAACAGTCAAACAAAAACCAGAATGACCTGTAAACTGAACAAGTGAAGAAAATGAGGGGACAAATTGTAATAGCTCAAAAGCCCACGGCCTCAGCAAGATTGAACCATTTTAGTAAGAGCTACAAGCTGGCCAAGGATTTTTGAGTTTAAAATCTTAAGAGTTGACATAGATGTGACAAATGATCAAAATTTGTGATTATAGGCTATGCAGAGAGTTGAGTGGATAAAAATGCTTGCTGTGTAAGCATGAGGACCTATTCTAGTCCACTTTCTGTTGCTGTGATAAAAACCACGACCAAAAGCAACTCAGAGACGAAAGGGTTTATTTCAACTTACAGGTGTGGTTCATCATATACTGGGTATTTTAATCACACTTCAGGGTAGACCCAGTACCCGAGCCAACACAAAAATAACTCAGTGGTGTTTTCGTACACTATTTGTCTCATACTGCTTTGTACACTATTTGTCTCATACTGCTTTTTTGGGCATTTTTAACTTTATTCATCTTTTACTTGTNTATTTAGGTTTCCATTTTTGTGTTTTTGTGTGGGCTTTTTGGTGTGTGTTTGTTTCTTGTTTTGTTTGTTAAAGAAAGAAAGGGTATGTAGTTGAGTGGCTGGGGATGTAGGGAGAATCCAGGACAACTTCCGGCAGGAACCTGGATACAGGAACTGAAGCAGAGGCAGTGGGAGAATGATGCTTACTGGGTTGCTCTTCATAGCTTGTTCAGCTTGTTTTTTGATACAACCCAGGCCCACCTGCCCAGGGCTGATATAACCACAGTGAGATAGACCCTCCCACATCAATTTATATCAAGAAAATGCCCTATAGACACACTCTCAGACCAATCTGATGGAGGCAATGCCTTAACTGACATTCTGTCTTCCTAGATGACTCTAGCATGTGTAAAATTGACACACACACACACACACACACACACACACACACCAAAAAACCAAACCAAACAAAAAAACCAACCAAACAACAAATGAACAAAAAAACAAAACAAACAAACAACCTAACCAGAATAGGACCAGAATTCAGACCCCTAGCATCCACAGAAAAAGCCTGGCATGGTCGACAGAGGAAGTGGGGGTACAGACACAGGAAGATTCCCAAGGCTTCCGGTTACCCAGTCTAGCTATAACAGTGAACTCCCAAGTTCAATGAGAGATCCTGTCTCAAAAAAGAATAAGCTGGAGAATGACAGAGAAAAACCCCTGACAACCACCTCTGACCTCCACANACACACATTCTAGTGAGTGCACACACAGGTGCATAGATAGGCATACATCACACACAGACATACACAAAAAAAAATACCTTCAAAATCTATAGTCAAGATGCTGAGTGGCCAAACTTGGTTATAAATGCATGTCATTGAAGTTACTTTTAAAGAATGATCATAAACATATAGGAAATAACACTTGAGAAGAAACTTGTGCTTTTGCTGAGTTTTACATGCTGTTAAATATGATTTGGTTTAGGTCTTAGATGTTTGATAGAGGAAACAATGTTGTTATGCTATTAGCACTTACAAAGCCTTTAAAAATAATGTAATTTCTATATAAGAAATTATAAATTATAAATAACATTCAATCTCTGACATAATGAGCATATCAGCTTAGTAATATATTATTCTACTGATTGGTCTTAAGACCAACCGCATGGCCCTCTGCCTCATCAAACATGGTGGTTGGATTTATCTTTGACAACAGCAACATTATGTTCTGGCTTTCTTTGATGTAGAAATAGTTATAAAAGCCCTAACTTATTGTAGTATGGGATTTTTAAAATATATCATTTTCATGAACTTTTGAAGGGCCAACATCATGAATATATTTGTACTCTTCCCTCGCCCAACCCTCCCCATGTCCCAGGCTTACCTGTGCACCATGATAGCCTCTGCTGATGTGTTTTTCATAATATACTAGAGTTTGCTAGCTAAGGTGAGATGCAGGAAAGAGGAGCATTAATATCCCTGTAAACAGAGGCTTTTCTCTGTCCTACCCTGTCCTGCAGCCGCTTGTAAATAATCATTCAGAGGCTTAATATTACTTATAAATGCTTGGACGATGGCTCAGCCTTATTACTAGCTAGTTCTTACATTTAAATTAACCCATTTCTATTAATCTAAGTATCGCCACGTGGCTGTGGCATTGGTCTGTTGGTATGTTTTTCCTTGGGTGGCTGGCTGGCATCTCCCAGACTCCACCCTTCTCCTGTATCTCTGCTTGGATTTCCCACCTGGCTCTATCTTGCTTTGCCATAGGACAATGCAGCTTTATTTATCAACCAATGAAAGCAACACATATTCACAGCATACAGAAAGACATCTCGCAGCACATCCCCCAGCTGCTTGCTAGAAATGCCAGTTCTCGAGCCTCACTCCAGATCAGCTGAATCAGAATTGCATTTAAACAAGGAACACAGAGGAGTTTTAGACATGTTAAACTCCAAATAGCACTCCACTGCAGTATTGCAATTCATTCCACGCCATGACTCAAGACCATGGCTTTCAACACTGTCAGCTCATTACTGAAGTTTTTTTTTTTTTTCTCCCTGCATTGAAATTATTCCTAACTCAGTGATGTGTGGTCTGATCTGATGACATCTGGGGCTCAAAGGCCTTTCAGAAGATGCAATCCATGAGGTATGTCCCTTTTCACCTACCCTGTGAGACCAAGTTTTCGTTATATACTTCAAAATATGTCACAACTGACATCATAAAGGCAGATATAAGAATCCCACTGCCTCTTATTAAGCATGACATGGTAACTTTCAAACATGAAAATGTGCCAGGTGTGGTGACCCATGAACATAAGCAGGCAGAACTCTATGAGTTCCAGGCCAGTTTGGTCTATAGAGAGAGTTCCAGGCCAGCCTTGAATACATAGTGAAACCATCTCAAACAAACAAGACAGAGAAGGGGGGAGGGGAGAAAGAAAAAAAAAGGAAAATTCCATTTTTTTTCTGGAAAATATAGGGTTTTTCAGAACTGTTATTTATGTTGTGTTATTAGATGTTCAAAGACCCCAAACCAGACACCCAGAGAACCACTGATTTAATGTCAGTGAGAAACAGATTCTAATATTTCACTTTCAACTTTATAGACATTTACATTTCACTCAGAACTCTAGAGAGAGCTACATAAGGTTGGCTGGGTCTCTTAGATGCTGGACAACTCACTTTTGTAAATTGTGTAACTCTATCTTTCCATGTCACACTCTTTCAACTATCACTCTGTTTATACTCCCTAAAACTTGGCCCTGCTGCCTGGCAGGAATTTATATAATTTTTTTTCCAACTGAATGTCATAAATGATGTATCTCCTCTTGGATATTTAGTAACTTAGATTTTTTTTTTCTCTCCAGAGAGTTTTGATACTAAAGAGAAGAATTGACCTAAGATCAAGAAGGACCCATAACCTAAAGGCTCTTGGTTGTTCTTCCTGTTAGCATGAGGTAGCATTCTGCTGATGTTGGCAGAGACTCCCAAGGGAGCCTATGGGTCCTTGGCAAGAGCTGATTTTCAATGGTAGCNTTTACTCAGCACTTTCCAGCCATGGTGATTCCATTTCTTACATTTAAGTCCCAAGAATTGCTTCCTCCAACAGCTACATAAGGTTGGCTGGGTCTCTTGGCTTCTGGACAACTCAATATTATTCCCTCAAGTCTTGTATTTAGCAGAGAACTGGCAGATTTTCCCATCTCTCAAGAGATACCTAAAGATCTGCTACTCTCGAGCTTTCTGAAATTGTATTAAAATAGCATTTGTAACATTGCATGTTTTCACACCTCTATTTGCACGAGAGAACATAACTCTGTTTAAGTTACTGGGGAAAAGAATCTTACTTAAAATGGGCCTGGTGGTGCACACCTTTAATCCCAGCACTTGGGAGGCAGAGGCAAGAAGATCTCAAAGTTTGTGGCAAGCCTGGTGTACATAGTGAGTTCCAGAACAGCCAGTACTATGTTTTTTGACCTTGTCTCAGAAACACAAAACAACAGAATTTATTTAGTATACCTTCACACCAGAGTTTTATAAAGGAAGAGNTTCAGCCAAGAGCAGTGTCTGGAATGTTCATTCTTGAGAAGTACTGATGCATTACAAGAGCTAGAGCATTTGGTTGACAGTTGACCTAACAGGTTGTGTCCAAGGTAAGGAGGCCCCTGGGACGAACAGTGTCTTAGTCAAAGGATCTAGATGGCTCAGTATGGACAGAGAGGCCTCCCTCAGTTTCTGGCATAAGGAATCCATAGCTTTGGTATTTCATGGGCCTTAGGTTAACAGACAGACTCTGGGGGAACCAAACATGAAGGATAAGTAATGGAACTGTTTCCTCAAACAGCTACACAAGGTTGGCTGGGTCTCTTAGCTGTTGGACAACTCATTCTTCTTCTTCAGTATTTAAACTTCCCAGAGACAAAAGATCTAAGTTACTAAGTATCTCACGGGAGATACCTTATGTCACTCAGGAGAAGAAAGTAAACATTCTTGCCAGGAAGCAGGGCCAAATTTTAAGGAGAAAAAAACTATGCTGGAAATAGTTCCATATGCTTTTATTGATAACTTAAGAGTAGAATATGATGGCAATCCCTCCATCTAGCAAGTCAGATTGGAGATACGAGGAAACACTGGTTATCAGGGATGGAAACAAAGCCCTGAAAGTCCATTTTCCCCTGAGCTCCACTCATAAGCTAATTGGTACAATTTGAAGATGAAGCATAACCTTTAATTTCCCCCACGTTATCACACAGCATTAGTTACCATTCTTTTAAGAAACCAAGGATTTAGTTTCACTCGGACAACTGTGTTCTTAAAATGTTCTGAATAGAANCTTCCATGGTGAGGACAGGTGCCAAGAGGTAATAAAAAACATAACATTTCGGCAATGTGCAGGACCCCCTGGGCTGTCAGAGCATGGGAGAGAGAATCTGCCACAATATGGAAGAGACTGGAATATCTGAGGCCATGCTGTCTTTGTGTCATTGGACATCGGCCTAGCAGTCATGCTCCACTTTGTCTACACCTTTTACACGGGACCTCACTGGCAAAGTCCAAGCTAATTCCACATCTATGGCATGTACGTTGATACCATGAAAATATGGCACCTTTTCCCATGGGCTTGAAGCTAGTTGTGTAAGACAGACACAAGAGCCCTGGAGCACTGTGTTTTGCCTTGCTAGATATACAGAAAGTGTTTCATCGGTTAAATACCCCTTCCCATGTATGTGTGTACACACATCTTTTAATACACTTTTAATAAGCAATAATAGACTAATGAATTAAAATAGCCCCATCACAAGGCTGAAATACTACATCCCCTGACATCTGGAAAGTTTTCGAGAATTAAAGACAATTCTTGTAGCATTTAGTACATGAGCACTTTCATGATAGAAGTGAGTTTTTTTCCAAACAATCTCTTCTTGTACCTAAGGGAGTCTTGTTTTGCTCAGCAGTTATGCCTTTTTTCTTAAAAACATCATTGTTGGTTATGTACTTAGGGACAAGTATAAATTGATATCTGGAATTTTTATCAGTGAACATGCTAAGGCACTTACACAAAAGGATACAAAGACATTTCAAACAGATAGTGCCTATATATCAAGACACCAAATAAGAAAAATGTAAAAAACACATGGAATAAAATGAAATGCAGGTTTTCAGACTGACAGCATTCCACATCAGATTCTTTTTTTTTAATTTTTATTTACCTGTCTGTCCGTGTTTGTGTGTGTGTGTGTGTGTGTGTGTGCCCGTGTGTTAGATGCCCTGAAGCTGAAGTTCTTTGTGAACCACCTGACAAGCTGGGAACTTGTGTTCACGGTCTTCATGGTACAGCAGCAATGGCTCTTAACCACAGAACCATGTCTCCAGCCTTTGTGCCAAGTTCTTAAAGGAGACTCACTCTCCTCAGAGATAAATGAGGCAGATACATTTATGCAACAATAAAAACATGCAAACAGGGGGCCCAAAGAAAATTTCCTGCATTTGTAAGCCAAAGATTGCAGAGAACTTTGTGTAGTTGGGAATACTCAGGAATGAGAATCCAAATAGGAAAATGGGGAAACACAACACCTTATATTAGCTGGAGACAGTGAGAGTTACAGAGAGATGGGGTCAGAACTGAAAATAGTAATTATGCTCAGCTAGCTTGTTCCCATTTGTGGAAAAG
This sequence comes from Neotoma lepida, assembly GCA_001675575.1. NCBI lineage: Eukaryota > Metazoa > Chordata > Mammalia > Rodentia > Cricetidae > Neotoma > Neotoma lepida. The sequence continues at coordinate 75,343 of LZPO01017430.1, forward strand.
CTAGAGTAAAAGGGTTGCTAACAGAACAAGAGGTTGCAGGAGCTCCTTGTTTATTATTAGCCAATATACCTAAGTAAGACCTACATTGTTTGCACTGGATTTGTCTTTTACTTAGATTTGCTTTATTTTTTTCTCACCTTAGGCATCTTTAAAACATTAGCTAAAACTGGGTAGTGGTNGCACATGTCTTTAATCCCAGCACTTGGGAGGCAGAGGCAGGTAGATCTTTGTGAATCTGAAGCCAGCCTGGTCTACAGAGCAAGTTTCAGGACAGCCAAGGCTACACAGAGAAACCCTGTCTTTAAAAAAAAAAATAGCTAAAATTAAAATTTCAAAACAAAACAAAAAAACACATTCCTTGCTTATATAAAAGAATCTGAAAAGATTTTCTTTAAAATAACATGTTACTCTAGTACAGCGTATAGATAATAAACTACTTGATAGCAGAGAATTTAATACCAAAACTACTGACACTTGAGATGAAATGAATCAATCTGGAGACAAGAATTTTAATATACATGGTGCAAAAGCAATTTAAAACTCAATTCTAATTGACTTCAAGTTCTTTTGAAATGCCTTAATATCTTAAGGNTTTTTTTCCCCTCACATTAGATATTTTATCAGATGGAGGGAAGCACCATTTTAGTGAAAGTTTCCTAGACCTAGCAATTTATGATCTGGCAGGCCTACATTTTTGTCTATCATCATTTCAACCAGTAATCTGAGCAGCTGAGATTTCGCTGATATAATTAGTGTTAAAATATACTAACATTACTGCAGTGTTACTAACATTTCAGGATGGTACTTTCATTTCAACTTAAGAACCAACGCTGTTAATAATCTGATTTCTTTCAGGTTTCTTGAGTAATTCAAATAGTTTTAAAGGAAGATTGAGTTGGCTCACATACATGTATACAGGCCAGAAACCTATTAAAAGGTCCAGTGACATTACAATTTCACTTCCATGCTGGGCATCCTTATTCGACTGCAGGTTCATTAACCCTCAAACACTATTCTGACAAGCTTACAACAATTTTAGTTCCACTTGGTATGGAGAATCTGAGTGTATTTTATGTAAATACTTAAGTTGTATTCCTAAATCTAGATTAAAAATAAGCATTTAACAAATAGAAAAGCGTGACACCAAAAANGCTTGCTTTTAAAATAATTAATGCAAAACTTTACAGGCCCCTTAATCACATTTTTCAACTTATGCNTATTTGCTGGACAACCAACATCCCTAAAATTAGCACCAAAATCTTCAGTTTGTACAGAGAATAATAAAGCAACATTAGGAATAAATATGTTTTGCACCTTATTTTGTTTTTAGGAGTGTGCCTGAACAAGCTCTAGAAATGTAAAGGTCTGTCTCTTTCGTCCTCATTACGATAATCAGATAATCTTTCTTTGTGCCTTCAGTTTTAAAGACTTTTTTTTTTGATTTTTCGAGACAGGGTTTCTCTGTGTAGCTTTGGCAGCGCCTTTCCTGCAACTCACTCGCTAGCTCAGGCTGGTTCGAACTCACAGAGATCCGCCTGCCTCTGCCTCCCGAGTGCTGGGATTAAAGGCGTGCGCCACCACCGCCCGGCTTTAAAGACTTTATGTGTATGAGTGTTTCACCTAGGCCAGAAGAGATTGTCGGATCCCGGTGTTTGTGAGCAGCCATGTGGATGCTGAGATACTGAACCCGGGTCCTCTGCATGAGCAGCAAGAGCTCCTAAACCACTGCACCATCTCTCCAGGTTCTTATCCTCAATTTTTTAGAATCTACTTTCAAACATTAACAGGCATTTCTTTGGCACTACAATTTACAAAGCAAAAGAAAAATACTGTGGGAAGAGTGCCACTTCTATGTTGTGCTCTCATTGGTGTCTTTNAGTCCTCTTTAAAATGTTAATATCAATTTCGTAAGCTTCAAAATATTGAAGCAATCCTACTGAAATTAATATTTTTACCTGTAACCAGGTANAGGAAATGTAATAAAAGAGAACACACCATAATTTCCAAGGGTATTTCTCCAGGAAAAAGATCGTTGCATTGTTTTAAAATATGGTGACATGGTGGTATTTCCTTTTGATTATTTCCTTTGAACATACGCATATGTAATATACAATGGACTTGATGCGGGGTGGGGGCGAAGAATCAGCTCCAGTGCTAGCTTAGTAAAATCTGAACAAAGACCTCTCTGAGAAAAGGCTTTTTTCTACGCAGGCCTGACTTATTTTGCTTCTGTCCGCACATAGGGGTGGGGGTGATGCCTGGCAAACCCCAAACCTTAAGCGCAGTTCCCCAGCTCGGCTTCCGGGTAGCCGGAGGGTGGTCCCGTCTCCCATCGTGTTCCCACATCCTTAGCTAGGCCGGAAACCGACACGTCGGGGACGCCGGGCGCTCTGGGCTGGGATCCTTCAGCCTCTCCCCGAGACCTCACCTTTCTTCTCTCACACCGCCCACGCCCTGCCCGCTCCCTCCACCGTCACCTGCGCGCGCGCCCCAGATCCCGTGCCCGCCTCCCGCGGGTTGCCAATCACAGCGTTCCGCAGTTCCCTGGTTACCGAAACAACGGTCCTTGGGCTTTGGTCACGCCCCCTGGAGCTGCTTCCCGCCTTTCGTGCTCTTGGTCCAATCGCGAGCGTCCGAGTGTTCCTTGGTCCCGCCTCCCCGTCCCCGCCCTCCCGAAGGCCCGCCCCTTTCCTTCAATAGGCCGGTGTCACCTGACCTGCTCCCTTGATAGAAAGCCGGAAGGGGCGTGTGCGTGGAGGGGAGGGGCGCGAGAAGAAAGCGGCGGGGATGCCGGGAGTGGGGCGGGGAGAAGGCTTGTCAGTCGGATCTCGCGAGAGAGGACGGAAGCCTGTGGGAGCCCGTGGCCTTTAAAGTGCGATTCAGCCCTTTCCTCCGGGGCCAGTTTGTAAACACGGCGGGGCTCCGGCTCCCGGG